>JAADVY010000437.1:0-16799 GCA_023336035.1 Pythium plurisporium
GAGAACGAGGCCGTGCCGGTGGGCGAGGCCACAGGGGTTGAGAAAGGCTGGCTAGGCAAGCTCGAGCAGCGGCGGACAGGCGGGAGCTCGGACGTGACGATGCGACACTCGGTCATGACTCGTGGTGGCTTGCGGCGGAGTAGTTAAGGTGTGGGGCTTGCGACGCGAATGTCAAACTGAGCCGCTCTCGACGGAAAGTGTGCAAAGTGTTTGGAGACCGACCCGTCGACCCCAAGTGGGTTCGAAATTTGAAGCCGCCCCTTGCAAAATGGCGCGAAAAGACGACAGCGCGGGAGCGCACACACGCCAGTGGAATGGGGTCCGTCGGGTCGGTGGAAAGTCGATGACCGTTGCTGGATCTCCTGGTTTCGAACCCAGACTCAGACTCGTGCGGTAGATCCGCGCCATTTTTCTTCTCGCGCCCCAACCGTTTCCGCTAGTGCCTTGGACCACAAACTATGCCCATGTGATACGTACGTTCATGGAAAACTGGTCACACTGCGCCGAGAAGGTTCACAGAAGCCACTGTTCACCAGAAGGCCGGAAATCCGAGCCGTTGGGTCGCTGGCGGAAACGGGTTGCATCTCGGAAAAGCCGCGTCGCTTTGGTGGATGGGGGCTCCTGAAAATGATGGTCTTTGCATCTCCACAAACAGTGATGTCAAAAGAAAAAGGATGCTGTGCGTGCGTCAGTCGATCGTTCAATCGCGTTTGAATGACGATCGTGTCTCCATATTCTGCGGATCTGAGACTGCGGTGGCGATCGTTGCGTCTGCTGCAAGTGACGCAAAGGTCTCGTGGTCCACGTCCTCGTAAAACAGCGGAGGAGGAAACGGAATGCCACTGTCGCTGTGGTCGGCCGAGCGCTTCCCGGAACTTGTGTGGGGGACTGGCGTCACCACTGACGTCGGGACATGGGAGCGAGCACTCCGGGGCGTTTTCTTCTCAGAAATCGAAGCCACGGGTGGGCACGGCATGTGTCGTGGCTGATGCTGACGGTCTTGTCGTCGCGGGGAGGGGATTGGCAATCGAAGCGCGGAAACTTTGCTCGGTGAGCAGGTGAGCTGAAGAAATCCTAGCTTGCTCAGCAACTCTTGCGCATTTGACTCATGGTTTCCTGGCCCAGTGAAGCTTTGAGCGTGTGGTTGGTTGGCAAATCGAACTTGGCGGCCTCCAGAAGCCTGAAAGAGCTGCTGATTGACGTGGATTTGTGTGACCGCGTCCTTCAGGGCACGCTTGAGCTGCTTCATCTCCAAGAATTGGGATCGGATCGTCTTCTCTTTGTCAAATAGTTGGTGGTGGAACGTCTCCAGACTCACACGAGCTTTCTGCAGCTCCTCTAGTGCGAAGCACGCCTGTTTCTCGTGCTTGCACTGCTCGAGCTTGATGGTTTTCTTCATCACGTCAACACGATGCTGCAGTCGCGTGATCTCATCCTCTTGACTGGCAATCACCGCCTCGGCATCTCGCTGTCCCAGCGATGTGGCTGATCGACGGGACGAAGACAGTGTCGAGTTCGAAGCTGATAGTTCGCCCTCCAGTTGCTTGACCTTCTCGGCCAGCGCCTTGTTCACAGTTGATAAATCCACCGCTTGTTGGTGCAAACGCGCTTCCTTCTCCTCCGCAGCTTTCTGACTGTCTTTATAATGACGCAGTTGCTCGCGACACACGCGCAGTTCCTCTCGTTGAGCTATCCGCTTGGTCGGCATGGTTTCCTGTATCAACAAATACAGAGTATCGTGGACGATTCGTCAAAAACCCCATTCACTGAGACCACTTCCAACCCTCGTGTCCGCGTACCACTGCCTCCCGAAGCTCCTCGATCTGCTTGTTCAGCGAGCGCTGCTGATGCAGCAACGTCCGGTTCTCAATCTGCAGCGCGTCGATTTGTCGTTGCCGTGCTTGCGCCTTGTTCTCCAACTGAGGAACCACCACCAAACGAGTCAGTTCTCCCCCCCACACAAAAAACTCAGGTATCGCTCTCACGAACTAGTACGCACAAACGCGATTGCTTCGTTCTGGTAAAACTTTTGCAGCTGCTGCTGCATCTCCGTAGTGCGCTTCTTGTACCGCGACAGCTTGCGCGTGAGCGACGCGACCAGCGCCGCCGACGGCTTGTCCGCGCGTCGCAGGAGCGGACGCTTGTGACCGACGCGACGTGGCGACGATGCCGGCGAGGCCTCCACTGAGCCCACAGGACTTTCTGCATCTTCCTCCTCGTTCTTCTCCAGCTCTGCTGCGTGCGACTGGTCTTCCGTGTCGCTCGGTATCGCACCCTCTCCAAGCGCTTCCTCCTCCTCCGGCAGCGGTAACTGACTCGCTTTCGGCGGCGATTCCTACCACGACCAGCCGCACGAGTGAGCACACGTCACATACCCTGAGGATTTTCTCAAAGAGCTCTTCGCGTACCGCCTCGTACTCGAGCTCGTACTCGTCCCCGGCGTCCATCCCCGACGGCCGGCACTTCAATGTAAGTCATGCACACCACGCTCGTCTCGAAACGACTCGTCTATTTCCTGTATTTGGGGCTTAATAGTAGTACCACATATGCAATTTCTAAAAACCTCTTATCAACGTGGGGGGCAGAACCAAGAAAGCCCGAGAAGAAAAAAAAGCACCATGCCAGCGACGTCGGGCCGCGTGCGCATGCCGCACAACAACCGCATGCACAGCAGCGCGGCGCTCAAGATGACGGGCATCTGGAAGAACACGATCGGCTACGATCCGTATGCGGCCGAGGGCGAGCAGCACGCCGCGCAGGTCTCGGCGTCGGCCCACGAGCAGGCGCAGGGGCTTCTGGCGCTCGCCAAGCTCTCCAACAAGAGCGTACGTTTTTGTAGCGAGGACGTGAGCGAGGACGTGAGAAGAGTGTACTAAGTTTTGTAGATGATGGGGACAGAACGACGTGCGGGGCGCGTGCAAAAAATGCGGCATGCTGGGCCACTTGACGTTCCAGTGTCGGAACTTTTTGGATGCCGGCGAGGCCACGCGAGCGAACGATTCGTCGTCTGATTCCTCCAGTGACGACGCGTCGTCGAGTGAGTCCGAATCGGATTCGGAGGCCGAGCGTCGCCGTCGCCGTGAGGCCAAGAAGAGCAAGAAGGCCAAGGAGAGCAAGCGGTCGCATCGCCGCAGCCACAGTGCGAGTCCGCGCGGACGAACGAGCGAGCGTCGCGGTTCTCGCTCGCGGAGCCGCAGTGTGGACAGAGAGAGAAAACGCGACCGGCGATCGCGAAGCCGCAGTCGAAGCGAGGAGCGATCCCGCGATCGTCGTCGCCGCAGTGCGTCAGTAGAGGAGAAGCAAACTGCACGCGATACGTACGAACGTCGGCGAACGCGGGATGAGTCAAGCGATGAGGACCGTGATCGCCGACGCAGCCGCAAGCACAAGAGCAGCAAGTCCAAGAAACACAAGAAAGACAAGCGTAGCAAGCACAAGTCGTCGTCCCGTCGTGACTAGACAGACGCGGCGTCCGTGTGCTACTAGAGAAACGACGCAGGTATCGTGGCACGTCGAATTGTGGACTACATCATACAATCTAGTTTGTACAGCCTCGGGATGTTCACATGACATTGCAGTTGCTATCGTCGCGCTTGCTGTCCTGCTTGGACGACGAGGGAAGACGGCGCCACGAGTCTTGCTTACACAGCGTGCGTACAGCAGCATCCGGAACCGGAGTGGCGTGCGGTTGGCGCGGGTAAAAGTCGGACAGTCCACGTGGTCGAGTCGAGAGCTCTCTGTCGAGGTCATCGTCGTCGTCATCACCACCGGTGGGGTCGAGATCTTCTCGCACGTAAAAGAGCAGGTATGCTGAGGAGGACGGTGAAAGCGTTTGTGGGTTTGAAGGCGTAGCACTAGCGTCATCTACGAGCCACCAGTCGGCATTATCAGGATGCCGGATGTGGGCAGTGTAGTGGCCGCCTCCAAGGTCGCCCATGTGGTTGACCAGACCATAGAGTCTGTAGGACGAGACATCGCGAGAGGCGGTATCCGTCGGGAATTGAAGTTCTTTGGAGAGAAACGACTCGGCACGCGACACTTCTTCTCGATCGTTGGTATCACTAGTGCAGGAGGCTGTACTCCCGTCCGTAGACGCGAGAAAACTAGCCATATCGAAGTCTTCCACCTGGAAATCGACGCTGTGATTGAGACGCCGCCACGAGTACCCGCCATCGGCAACGAGTTCGAACCGCTTCAGCTGAATCACGAGAATCGGCGGTAGCGACCATATGCCAAGCGTCTTCGTGTGAGGAATCAGTGAGTTCGATGTCGCATGAGAGGCTCGTCCGTTTGCCACTGAATCGTCGCTTCTTGGAGACTGGTCACTTTTAGTTGCTGATTTGCTTGAACATCGACTGCATCGCGCGTCAACTCGTTCCTCAGAACACAAAATCTGAAGACTTTTCTCAAGCGAGTGCGTGTTGTCGAGCTTGTAGGCAACATAACTTGTGTGGTCGTCGATGCTGCATCCAATTGTAAGCCAGTCCTCCCCATGTTCGTGCACATCCAATGTCCAATCGATCGCAATTGTTTCGTCCATTTCCAGATCCAGAGGATCTTCACCTGATCGATCGATTTTGCAGCCATCACAGTGGTCCGTCCAGTGGCAATGACCGCAGCTCTTCCCGTCGCTACCAACACGTTTCAGCACAAACGAATGTTGCTCTCCCGACGTTGTCGGTAAACCAACAGATGCAAACCTGCGGTGCACCATGTGGTAGAGTCCGCGCCCCGAGATATGCGATGATGGAAGGCGGCATACAAACGGAAACCCACAGATCACTTGACGATAGGGAGAAGTCGAGTAGAATGGAACAAGCGTCGGTCGGCGATGAAGAAAGCGAAGAAGCATAAAGCGTTCTGACGATCGTGGGCGGATATCGCTTCGTCCAAGACAAACGCGGGTGCCGAGTCCAGCTTCCTCGATGCAAAGGTGGTACGTTAATGGAATTGAACTCGTCGGCGATTGAGACTCAGACGGCGTCGGTGCTGGAAGACCAGGTCGCTCGATGACTGCCTTGACCCACCGTTCGTGCGATGCTCGAGCTAGCACTTTTGTTCCAGTTTCGAACACGTCAGCGTTCGTCCGAGGGGACAAAGTTTTGTCAAAAGCACGGGCTTGATCACCGAATTCGATTTCAAAGACGTTGATTGGTGTGGCGACACTACTCACGAGCGCATCAGGGTCGATGTAATCGTCGACGGTAAATCCGCTCAGGGAGACAGCAATATGGTCACGGCGAACATTCGAAGTCGAATACGTCGCATGGTCTTGTTGGATTCTGATGAGGAGCTGCTCAATGGTCCAGTCCAGCCCCGCTTGAACCACGAGACGAAGAGATGGTCGGTGGCAAGGGCTATCCATGAAATGGAGTACCACAACAACGTGCTGGTGTTGCGTCTTGCTCCGAGGTGATAGCATCGCAGCCTCGTCCATGAGCGGGAGCTGTAATGACGAGAATGGCTCGAAACGAGTGGACGTGTTGCCACACTGCGTACATTGAAGAGTACTCTTGAACTGCCCAGAGAAAAGTGCTGTGATCACGGAAGGTTCAGAGATCAAGTGGGAGATCCACCATTCTTTTGCGACCGTGCTGTCGTGTCGTCCGTTGCTGTCGTTCACGTGGAACCGAAACTTGGACAGCTCTGATTCACTGGATGGTCGTTGTGTGATTGTCATGGATGGGTTGCCACGAGAGAACGATGTAAAGCGTGACATGAGCGACGATGAGTTCGTTTGAGCATCAGAGTACTGTCCATTCGGAGTGGCTGGGATTGGCAGACGTTTCAGTTCTTCACTCAGGCAGTTTAGAAGTGAGCTCAAAAACTCTTGAGCATCTTGTTGTGAGCCGTCGCTGAGGTGTGGGAACAAAGTTGCAATCGCAGCCTTCATATACTTTGGTGAGATCACATCTGCCATCCCGGATACAGACCCGTTTGACGAATAGGCGTTCATCTCAGCCAGTAGCTGACCAAAAGCGATAGGAAGCAGACTGGATTTCGGTAATTGGACAACCGCTACACTTTTTGGGGAGGTCTTCTTCTTCGGCACGAAGTTGGTTTCAGGGGCTGGGACGACAGCATGGCTGGATAGATCAAGTAAATGCTCACCCCGCAGGAAATATTCTCTCAGAACCGGGGTCGCAGCAAGGCATTGCAAGGCGCTGTTCATGAAGCATGTGTTACCCAAATTAGCAAGTCCATGAACTTTCGTCCAGCCGGATGCAGCACCACGTTTGGAGTTCCTTGGGGTCCGCGAAGAGGGGGTGCTTGCTCCGCTTCGCTGGCTGCTAGCGGGACTGGCTAGCATCGGCGTTTGCCATCGCGGAAGATTACTGTTCGATCGCCCGTCCGTCAAGAGCACATTCAGTGTGACTCGTATGCGGCGGCAGTTGGTGCTTTCATCGAGAGTACTGAGCGGTATGAGCAGGATACCTTGAGAGACTTGCACTTTCCGGGATTGTTCACTTGCGCGTAAGAACTCGATATCGCCTTCGCAGAAGAACGCACCTTTAGGGTGTGTCGAGAGGAAACTAGCACCAATTCGAGCGGAGGGTCGTTCTCGGCCATGCAAGTTTATGGTCGCCTGAACCAGACTTTGTAGTGTGACCTCGCGATCAAGAATGCAGTGTGGGATGTCGATGACAAGTTCCGATCCATCACGCGCGGCAATGGCCAACGTGATCGAGGCAACCACTGCATCCAACGACCAGGCATCATCGTGCACTTCTTGACCGTTCATGTGACCATCCCTTGTTGGAGTCGAGATATTCAAATGCGAAGCGAGTTCAACCCAACTCACGCAGGATGGGCGAGCAGTTCGCTCCAGAAGCTTCATCGCCAAAACAAGCCAAAGTGAGATTGGTACAGCCGAGAGGAGCTCTAGATCATATCCTTGGTGGAAAGCATCATCTGAGTTCATCTCTTGTGGTACATCACACGTCTCTACCAGCGTGCACAGTTCGTTCTTGAGTATTTTGGTGAGACCTAACTCGTTGTCGTAGTCGCAAATCCAATCCACTAAACGCTCCCATGTCGAGCGTCGAATAAGACAGAACCCGAGTTGTGTTGTGACTTCATGTGCAATCAATTGGTCACAGAAGTAGTGCAGCGCATCAAGGTAGGCACGATGCGACTGGTGCTGGCCGCGATGCTTGCTCAGATTTGTGTGAAGAAGGATAAACACAATGTCAATGTCCGCAGCAGAGCATCCCGAGATGGGATAGCGCGCAAGATATTTCTCGAAGTCACGATATCGAAACATTGGTGTGTCTGCCACCAAGGGATCATCATGTTGTGTGGCTGATCTGGATGTGGCCGCCATCTCGTCAAGCACAGTTTGAGCCAAGAACGCAGCCTGTTCTTCGCTTGACACTTCTTCTTCACGATAATCCGCACATCGGATAAATGAAGTCAGCTGAGTGCGAGTCCAGTAGCCCAGGCTTTCATCATCGAACAGAACGAAGAGGTACCGGAAAACCTCTGCTGACGATCGTGCAAACGAGCAGCAGATACAGAGTATCCACCACACCGCAGTCGCTTTGCTTTGGGAACGAATGAGAGCGTCCCCTTCAAGAGAAGGTGAATCGCAGAGCAAGAAGTCGCCGGCGCACGCATCAGCAGTCGCCTGGATCGCATCAAGAACGGTGGCTGAGACCACGCCACTGAAGTGCTCGCGAACATCACGATGACTGATAACAACTTTTGTCGACAGCACCCGTCGAACCATCTCTGCAAGTACGCTCTTGAGCTGTTGAATTTGAGTGCCAGTTGCGGGCTCAATCTGAATAATGTCGCGTTCTGGCTGATCTTCATTCGTTCGTCGAGCTCCTTTCATTGTCTTCGGCGGCTGCATTGGAGCAGAACTCGATGTCGCTGTCTTATCATCGCTGCTGATACGACGAAGCTTGATCATAATCGTCTCCATCAGACCGTCCGTGCTCTCCTCGTAACCGGTGGTCGACGTGCTCACGGGTGTGACAGCCGCCACGAGCTTTTCAGTCTCCCGTTCAAACTGTGCTGCAAGCATCGGCATCCAATCCACGATCGCTAGGACCTCAAACGACCGACTTGTCACCACCTTGACAAACTTGCCCGGCGTCAAAACCGCCTTGTCGTGGGCGAACAGCATGTCGGCAAACTCGTCGACGGTCCACGTCTTCCCACTGGGTGGCGCCTCCACCGCCACCACACCCCCACGTCCCGCCACCGCGCGTAGAAACGCCACCGCATCCCGCTTCGTCAGTTCTTGACTACCGTGGCGATCCATCAACTGAAACGCAAACTTGAGATGCTCGTCCCGCGATCCTTTCCACGCGGTCGTCACGCCCACGAGAAACTCCTTGAGCGTCAGCGCGCCGCTGGTGGACGCGCCGCCCGCGAAATTCCACACCATGAAGAGCCGCTGCATGACGTAGAGCGGCATCGCGCCAAACGCCTCGTGCAAAACCGTGTCGCGGAGCCGCGGGAAGTCGATGCGGTCGCCGTACCCACGCGCGCGATGGAACACGGCGGTCGCGACGCGGAGCTCCGCCTTGCTGAGCCGCTTCTCGACGGCGCTTGGCGCGATCACAGGCGGCGGCGCGAGCCCTAGTAGTGACGAGAGGGAGGACGAGGCCATGGCGGCATGCACGCAGCGGAGAGGAGGGGAGGAAACGGGAGGAGGAGAGGAGCTGCGTGACCTGATTCGTACGGGAGTGTGAATTGGAGAAGCTTCAACGTTGGTTGGGGTCGGAAGGTGCTTTATCAAATTTTGAAGGTGAGGAACTGAGTACAGAAGATGTCGGACTAAGTACGATCAGGGCGAATCGCTTGTAAGCTGATCTTGGAGGGGCGTTAGAAGAGATGAGCACGAATGGATGGAAAATGAAAGAGGTGTGGTGGATATACAATGAACCTCCAACAAACTACACAGACTCTCTTGTAGGGCTGGTATCGTAGATCGTGGAGTTGGAGAGAGGCGATTAGAGCGCGAGGATGTTTTGCGTGTCGCAATTGTCGTTGGTGTAGCCCTTGAAGCACGTGCAAATGCCCGTGTCGTACCCGCAGATACCGCGGCCCGAGCACTCGGCGACGTACGGATACGGCACCAATTTGGTCATGTCACGAGTGACCTTTGTCGGATTCGTGAGATCCGTGCCAACGAGACCGAGGCCATCCGCAGCTCTCCCACCGAAGGGTTTGTCCAACAAGGCGTACCATCGTTGCGCCGCACCGGTTGCAGCAGCCGTGTTGTCCGAGAATCCTTGAACGTAATAGAACGCGTTCTCGAAAAAGATGAGGTCACCCTTCGCAAGCGTGTTTCCGATCGAGGACTTGAAGATCAGCGTACTCGATCCCACGGGCACGTCATCATCCACAGCCTTCGTGGCCGCCAGTGTCACAGCATTGCTTAGTGCGGGGTCCACGACATAAATCGGAGAGTTCGACTCGATCGTATGCATGAGCGCATATTGGAGGTTCAGAGTAGCTCCGGTGTTGCCGGTCGCCGTGGCGAGCACAATATGGGGCCCGATCTTGAGCAGTTGTCCATTCAGAGAGGCCGAACTGGGCGAGGCGCTAGCTAGGGTCACGATTAATCCCGTACCATCGATACTGGACACCACATGCCCACTCTTCACAGTAAACCAGTCCGCGTTTTCGCCCTGCATCGTGGATGTCACCACGACCGCAGCCGTGACGGTGCCTCCCGTGGCGGCGACCTCGGGGATGCGCATTTTACCCGGATTCTCGGTGTACTGGCACGTGACCGACGTTCCCAATGTGCCTGGTTGTACCGACGCAAACTTTGCGAGGTCTGTTCCCGCACCCATCGCCTCGCACGTGACCTTGCGGAACGTCAGGTTGGGCACGCCCATAATTGCGGCCTCGACTGCATCTGCTACGGTCGCCGCTGTTCCAACCACCGAGATCTGCTTGGTGATGAAGGATTCACCAAAGTGGTCAAACAGACGAAGGCGAATGAAATCGCCAGCAGCGAATGCTGTTGTTCCGGTCGTTCGGTAGACATGCACCACGAACGTCTCGTACCGCGGCGCGCCCGCCGACTTGTACATCGGATCGACGCCGACCTTGCAGTTGCGCTTGCTGCAATCTGGACCAAAGAACCACGGATCGCAGCGGCATCCGTACGTGCTGTTCGAGTCCCACAGGTCGTACGTGACAGCACCCACATCGCCCTCGCGACCAAACAACGTGCCGGCGTTCTTCAACCCGAGCTCCCGCATGCTCTCGCACGTGCCGTGGCCGTTGCACTTGCCCGGACACGTCGTGCGCTGGCAGCCGTTGCCCTCGTACCCGTCAAAGCACGTGCAGAGCCCCGTCGCGCGGTCACAAATGCCCTTGTTCGAGCACTCCATGTAGAAATGCGCTTCGTCCGCCAATGCATCCGGGTTAAAGTACTCGTAGGTCTGAGCCGGGTCTTGCTGCGATCGCGCGAGCAGCCATCCAGGTGAGTACCGGTCCTGGTCCATGTCGATATCGCCCTTGGGCGTGTCTACATGCGCACGACCAAACAGACACGTGCGGTCCGCACAGTCGTTGCCCTGGAAGTTCTTGTAGCAGTTGCACATGTCTTTGTTCATGCAGTCGCCGTTGCCCGAGCAGCCATTGGGGCACTCGGCCAACACGACCGCGACGCACAGCACCGCGAGCGCCGTCGCGAGCCACCACGCCGTCCACCGCATGGCCCTTCGGTCGTCACCTCTCGTAATCGCTTGTTCTGTCGGTCGGATCGCCGCCTTGAGAGTGAGCGCGTTCTCGAATGAAGAGCTCACTTGGAGCTCTTGGATTTTCCGCCGTGGGCGAGAGCGGATCCGGAACCGGCGGGTCGCGCGACCCTCCGCGGCTCGAGCCCGACCAGTCACCGCCGCCCATTTGGATACGGCCCGCTGTCTCTGTCCCACGGAGGTCCCTTCCGTATCCATGCTCACGGAACCCAAAGAGTCGCCCTCCTCCTGTGCGACGCTTCGCGGAAAGGTCGCGGTTTACTTGTGGTTGCAAGTAAGTTGCCTCGTGTCGCAGGGTTAACCGAAAAGGTTAACCTTTTGGATCTTGAAGCGGCGTGACGTCGGGCGAGCGAAGCATGCAGAGCACCAACCAGAGCCCCCGCGTGGCCATCCATGTGAAGACCGATCAAAATCGCCAGTACACGCAGGCCGAGGATGCAGGTGGTGACGGTGGCATACCGGCGTCCCACGGTCGGAGGCTCATGCAGGTGCGAGAAACGGAAAGGACCCACCTGCCCTATGGCAAAGGATGCTGATGTGCGATGGCAGATGATCTTCCGGTCCAACAACGCGTCCGAGCCGAAGGAACCCATGCGTGAGGCGATCGTGCTCACGTCGCCCTTGGCTGTCCACAGTGATGCGCGGTCCGAAGACGACATTGTCGTCCCGGTGGGGAGTACCAAGCTCAGCGCACTCAAGCGAAAGCTCTTCCCGTCCCGCAAGCGACGCCACCCAGCACGGATTCCTCCGCTGGTCATTAGTCCCATCAACGCTGGGCTCTCGGAGGCAGAAGTGGGTGGGAGCCATCCTGCAGAGGAGACTGGTGGACCGGAGAGGAACGAGGAGCCGTCGGACGAATTTGAGAACGCAGTTGAACATAAGGATTGTCAGGATCCGGTCATTCGAGACGGGGATGATGGTGACATTGACGACGATTTGTTGGACGCAATCGAAGAAGCAGATCGCTTGCAGTCGACTACTTCCGACGAGACCCTCGCTCAGGTACTGCATGGTACTTGACGCGTGTCCCACTGAATCGTTTACTGATGAGGCCAAGCACGGTAGATGAATCGCACGATTGAAGAACTTCACAAGTGGAAAACTCAACAAGCGTCAGCTGTCCAAAGTGCTCTTGAGAATATGGTGAGTGTCCTGACCGAAGTGTGCTGTGGTGATTGGGAACCGTTTTCATCCCCGCACGTTGGAAATATAGGAAGTCAAGTTGGCGAACGAGATGGAAACATTGCCACCTGTTGTGGAAGACGAAGCAAGCGAGCAAGCCATGTGCGAGGAAGCAGAGGTACATTATGCCGATTGGTTTATGATTTGTACTCCCGGTCTCTCACGTCTTTGGTGTACCCGTAGCGCAAGCAGAGAGCCGCAGAAGCCGCTCGCGAGAAACTCGTGGTGCTACTAAAAGAGACGGAAGTGTCAATACCTGCACAGGTGCGTTCGCAATGCAGGTGCTGTAATCCAACAAGAGCTGATGCTTTATTTGACCACAGCGCGACGACAATGATCAACTCTCACGAGTGTTGATGGAAGCGGAGCGAGAGGCAGCAAATGACGCGGCCCAGGAGACGACCTCAAAAGCTGCAGCCCTTTTAAAACTACGAGAGGAGGTGTTTGACCTTGGTGTCAAAGAGCTGAGCTCCAAGCTCCAGGCCTCATGGCTGGGCGATCTGGAAAATGCCGACGACGACCTCAATATGCAACTCTACGAGGTGCAGGTACGTGATTTTACACACCAACGATTACCGTCGTAGCGTCGCTGACCTCTTTGTCGGTTCAGACGTTCGCGTCAGAATTGGACAGCGTTCTTGCTCAATTCGATGCTGTAGGGAGAGGCATCGACCACCCAACCGAGCAAAATCCAGCGGGGCAAGCCGCACAAGAACACTGACCATTGCGTGATGCTTGAAAAGCACCGTTTATTCCATGCAATGTGTTCGCTCTACCCGGTATGGTATGTTTCCCAGAGGTCCGTTGTGCAGAATATGTACTTACGCCTGAGACGCGGCCATGTACAGCGCCCACGCGCGCGTGAGTCCGTCGTCCATCTTGGTCTTTTGCAGCACGCTCATCGCCTTGGTCTTATCCACCGTCGCGTAGTTGGCGTACAGCAAACTCAGCCACGCGTTGCTCGTGTCTTCTTTCGCGACCAATGGCGTCGTCGTCAACACTTCGTTCCATTCTTGCTCCACAAACTGCTTGGAGCGTACGAACGGCGTCATGGGCGAGATCGGGATCATCTGAATGCCGTGGATGCAATGCTTCTCGGCGCTGAACCACGTCGCGTAGTCCACTTTGTTGTCAAAAAAGATGCCCGTGACCTTGTTGGGCTTGAAGTTGCTCGGGTGGACAGCACTCGAATCGTCGATCAAAAAGTACGTGCGCACGGCGTGGGCATTCACACGCGCCATGAGCTTGCCCACCGTCTCCATCCGTGCGTTCTTCGTCACCTTGCCAAAGAGGTACAATCCGTACGAGAAGTTGATATCCTCGGACGTGCTCTCCTGGTCCTTGCCGTCCGCGAACGGCGTAACACCGTGCGAGTACGAGTGGCCGCGGAACCAGTCGAACGAGCGGAAGCGAGGGAAAAACTGCTCGTCGCTCTCAAAGTTGGCCACATCGCGAGCCAGCAGCGTCGCCATCGTGTTCAGGCGACCCAACTCGGACCACGTCGGGTCCAGCAGGTTGATCACGGCGCTCGTGTAGATCCAGTAGCCGTAATGGAAGTGGTGATCGTTGTATATGGTGTTGCCAAAGTCAGCGCCCAAGTCGTTCTTTGCGAACCCCTCCGAGCTGACGATGCCGCCGTACACGCGATCGTACTGCAGCTTGTGGGCCCACGAGTTGTTCAGGAATGGCGCTATCACGGTCCGCAGCTTGCCCAGGCATTTCGCGAGCAGCGTCCTGTCCTGACCCACGATCGCCGCGTCGTTGGCCATGAGACACAGCGACGCATACTTCTGTGCAGCCTTGCCATTGAAGTAGTAGCTACCGTCGAGTGGGATGGACCAGTCGGCCTGGATGTCGCTTGTGAGCTGCTGCAGCAGACGCTGCTCCTGCACGACCTGCGAGCCGATCTTGAGAGCCGGGTAAAAGTCTTCGGCGACGGGTTGCGCCTCCTTGAACGTCCAGGCGGTGGCCGAAGAGACCACGCCCTGCAGAGCCCCTCGCGTGGTTGAGTGAGCGACCATCCCGTCCACGAGCTGGGTGCTGGATGTATCGAGTGTCTGCGTTTGGTGCTGCATAGCGTAATGGAGCATGCCGTTGGCGCAGTTGCCCGCCGTCTTCCAGTTGAACGCGTACGACGTATCGCTCGCGATTGTGATCGATCCGCCCTGCACGACACAGGACTTGTACTTGTCCAGCGTCGGCACCCACGCATCCTGCAGCGCCAGCGACACACGCAGCATACCCTCAAATGGTCCCGCACTCGTGAGTGTCGAGCCACCTTCGATACGAAGCGTGATTGGTTTCTCACTCTGTGCGTCCGACGACAGAGCGTACAGCACCCACTTCTGACCGTTGTTGTACACAATCTCAAACTTGGACGCCGTGACGGCACCCAGACCATTCGCCGCACGGCCATTTACACTCACGATCGACGCCGTCGACACGAGCTTGGGTGTGAGTCCGCCGCTGTAGCTCGCCGACACGTACGCCATGCCGCTCACAAGGTTGGTCTCCATTTGCGCGGCGCCATTCGCAGAGCTCTTGAGCCGAATCTTGACGCCGATGTCGGCCCAGTCGGTCACTTGGATCGTCGGACGAGCGCCGAACTCGGCCGCCGAGAACATGAACTCACGGACGATGCCATGGGCGTAGTACCGGTTGGCATTCCCGTTGCCCGAACTGCCACCCGCGACGCGGCTGCGGAACGGGTAGCTCACGGTGAGCCCGTACGGAGCCGAGTCGGCCGCGAGCTGCAGTGCATACGGATTGGACCACACGGGCTGGATGGCTGAGCTCGCGTCGTGGGCGATGATGTTGCCCCACCAGTTATTGGTCGGAATCGCGCGGTTCTTGATGGTGGACGCGTCGAGGTATTTCGGTGGCGCGAAGGTCTTCATGGCATCGGTCGGCTGGATGAGCGAGTCGGGAGGCGGCCCCGCGGACGACTTGGAGCCGGCAATCGCGATCACTGTGTCGTCACCCACAGCCACGATCGGTGGCGTGTCACCAGTGGTGGCGCCGGGGCCGACCAACACAACTGCAGCTGTGGTGGGGACGTGCGTGGCATCGGTTGAGATGTTTGCGGTCGCATTCGTGTCCGAGATGACGATCGAGCTGGAGTTGGTGTCACGGGAGACAAGAATGTCCTCGGCATGGACCGACTTGAGGGCTTCGTAGCTCCACAAAGCGGCACAGCCAAGCACAAACGTACAGATCGAAGGCTTCATAGTTGATGAGCGTAGTAGGAGGGACAGCGAAGAGGGCTTCAAGATGGCTGGGGCTGCGACGTCGAGGGCGAAATCGCAAGTGAGAGCTTTTTGAACAGGACAGCACTGGACCCTTTCGAACCACCTTCGTAGGTGGAGAGGATGGCCACGGACGAGACAAGGTGCCGTGTGGTATCTCTGTGTGGCGTCGTCATAGGTAGGACTTGCGCTTCAAGTTGACCATGTTGGCGAACGTTGGACCATTCGATCTGATGCGAGCACCTCCCCACGCTTCCATTCTCCAATCTTCGTCTAGTGCAAGTACGTCACACGGGCTCCGAAAATCTGATCCGCAGGGATTCCGGAAGAATTCCATGATGTGCTACAAGCTCATGGCAACCAATCGCACATAAAAAAGTCATTCACAGGATTATACGACGGCACCAATACAGTACTGTACGCGGATACATGCAAACACGGAGGTCTCAGACCCACGCGAACCGTTCATTGTGGAGCCACTTTGGTCGTACGTCCGAGTTCGGGTCGTCACGGACGTGTTTGAAGAGCAACAGACTCGAGAGCGCGTCGCTGCGGTCGCCCACGACAACGCTGGCGTGCTGCGTGACATGTGGGTGCGCCAACACGACAGGCGGGTCCCAGAACTTGATCCAGCGCAACCCAAATCGATTGGCTTCGGCCCACGCTGCTCGCAATAAAAGCAATGCGACACCGGGATCGTCAGCTGGGAAGCTGGTGTACGTGATGAAGAGGATCGACGCACGAAGATCGTGAGTCCACAGCACGAAACTACCGGTCACCTTCGCACCACATTGCATTGGCGTCACGGCATATTGTCGCGCGTACGCGTGGAGCACACCACTGCAGAATTGCCATTCGAGACACTCGCGTGTGGGCAATGCCGCAAACACTTCGGTCTCGTTCTCGTCGAGTTGATGGAGGAGCTGCTGTTCGAGGCGAGCGTGCTCCTTCGCGAGCAGCACGTCGAGATGCTCGTCAAGAAAGAGTGGTGTGACACTCAATTCGAGATGGCCGCCAGTAAGTTCAACATCATGTAGCTTCCGTGACGCCGCGACGTCGATCACGGCCTCCGTGGAGCGGTGCACCTGCCAACCGAGTCGCTCGTAGAAAGTTGGTCCGATGTCGGAGAACAGAACCGAGGCCACGGCCTGCTTCTGCTTGGAAAGCTGCCGGGCCACTTGGGTGAGAAGAAACTTGGCAAGGCCCTGCTTCCGGTAGGCTGGTAGTGTATACACGGCGTTGACGTGGAACGACGACCCTCGCACCACGTCGCCACTGGGTTTGCGTAGCAGGCAGTCGAACCGGTGGCTCTCACAGTGACATACAATCGCATCTCGTCCAGCGACGAGATCGTGATCACACATATCGGACGCCTCTCCAAACTGGCCACTCGCGGTGAGAGGTGTTCGCTCCACGAGCCCCCACACGATGAGACCTCGCCGGGAATGAGGCGTCTGACGCTGCAGCATCTCTTCGGCTTGGTACTCGGCCAGCGTCAGATCGGGTGCGCCCCACACTTCGTAGTCGTCGTTCTTGCACTGCTTGATGAGCTCCTCACGGTGGAGCTGCACGAGGCGGTAGGTGGACACCGCCATGATGGGGAGGGGAGACTCCTCACGAGGGTGTGGCAAATCTCAGAATGACC
>JAADVY010000438.1:0-16784 GCA_023336035.1 Pythium plurisporium
AATTTCGAGCTGAAATCAACGCCAAACGGTGTGGAATTTGATTCGCTAGAATCTGCAGTTTTCCGTTTGTCCATAAGTGGCCTAGTTCCTGAGTTTTCATTCCGAATGTGAATTTTCAAAAACCACTGGCGCGGACTGTATGAAGGGCTCTGCTATGCTGCCGACGTCGCCGAACCGCCGCGTACCTTGGTCTGCAAAAACGGACTCTCCGGTTCCGTCAGCGATCGGGTCGAGGCCTTCACTTCAAACGTCTTGGACGTCGGAGCCGGCCGGGCGTGGAACACAAGCTGTTCACGACGCAGCCGCTTGATTTCTTCCTCCTCCAGACGCCGCTTCTCCTCTTCCGCGCGACGCTTCACCTCTTCTTCTCGTGCACGACGCTCACGTTCAGCAGCCTCGAACGCCGCACGCTCAGCGGCACGCCGATCCGTGGCAAACTTGGGTGAGCTGGGCTTCGTGAGCGAACGGACAGGAGCGCGAGCCGCAGAGGCGTTCGATTCTTCGTCAGATGGCGACAAATCAGGCATAGGCATGGCGCGGAAATGGGCAGCTGCACGAAGCCTCTCTTCCTCTTCGCGTCGCTTTCGCTCGAGGCGTTCCTGTGCGCGCTCGTGAAAGTGATCTCCGCGAAGAGCAAACGGCTGGACTTCGGTAAGCGGTTTCTTTGAGCCTTCAAACTTCGGTGGCGTCGTAGTGACTCGCAACGGCTGAGCCTTGAACTCGCGCTGGCGTCTCATTTCTTCCTCTTCCGCTTCTTGGCGGCGGCGCAGATTCTCTTGGTACATTTGATGGCGCTGGAGACTGCGAAGCGGCGGCGTTTCCGGCACTGTGGGGCCCGTTCGTCGGTATCCAGTCGACGAGGAGAGAGTCTTTTCTTTGTTTTCCTCTTCCAGGAGCGACGGGTGGGATCGAGCACGCGCACTCGTCGAGAGCTTGGGTGACATGGGCTTGGTCAACGCCGGCTTGCTCGCCGGTTGAGGCGCAGCTCGCTTGGGGGCCTCGAGGACCGTGCGTGGCACTGGTCGCGCATGAAACTTCCGGTTGAGCTCCTCCGCGTCCTTGTCCACGACTTCAATAGGCTTGCGGTACGCGGCAGCCTGCGCAGCGCGACGATCGGTCTCGAACTGCGGCGAGATGGGGCGCGTCACGCCGTTGATTTTCATCTTGCTGTAGTCCACACGGTGTGTCGGCTGCTCAGGCGACTCGTCCTGGAACATGTTGCGTCGTGAGGCACGCTCGGACGTACGCAGCTGCGGCGTGTGGGGCACCGTGACGTCGTGGCCACCGTTGCTACGCGGTGCGTGGGCCACAGGGAACTCATAGTCGCGCGACAGCAGCTGCTCCGGTGCGATGTACGGATGCGGCTCCTCACGTAGCGACGCGTCGCCGTCGCCCTCGTCACTGCTGTTCATGCTGGAGTTGAACACGCGGCGACTGCGATGACCCACCTCCAGGTACGGCGACTGCGGGATCGTGAGCTGCTTGGTGGATCGCTGATGCACGTTCGTGGGCACGCGCTGCGCGCGCACACGCGCGTGGTACTCTCGCATTTTGATCGTCTCCATCTGCAAATGCATCTTCTCCTCCTGGATCTTCTGCAGCTCGCGCGACGTGGAGCTGAGCTTGGGCTCGCTATGGTGACGCTGCACGGCCTTTTGCGTCGTGCGCAGCTGCGGACTTCGCGGGTACGTGAGCTTGTTCTGCTGCGAATGGTGGAGCTGTTGCTGGTGCTGCTGCTCCTCTCGTTCCCGCGCCGCCTGCTCGGCCTGCATCCGCATCAGAAACGACTTGGTGGGCTGCAACAGCGACGACGAGACGCCCGCCGAGGAGCTGAAGCTGTGGCTGTGGGAGCGCGGCGCCGGCGGCGGGGGCATCGCGTGGGTGGTCGACGCGAACGCCGAGGGCGCCGACTTGGGGGGCGTCGCGAGCGCCTCGAGTACGAGCGTCGAGTCGGAGCGGCCGCCGTCGCTCATGGCGTCGTCCTCCGCGTGGTCGTCCGCCATCTCCGCATCCGCGTCCTCCACGTGCGTCGGCGGCTCACGCACGGCACTGAACGGTGTGTGTGGAGGCGCTGGCGTGTGGTGCTGCGGCGTCTGTGGAGGAGGAGCTGGCGTTTGACGAAGCGGAGTTTGCGGGGGAGCCGGCGTGTGGTGGACGGGGGTTTGCGGTGGTGGAGGAGGAGGAGCAAACGGATTGGCGGTGGAGGGGAGCGGACGCTGCGGCGTGTGCGGCGGCGTGAAGAAGTAGCCGTCGGCGTTGTTGACGTACTGGCGCTCGCGCTCCGGGTGCTTGAGGTCGTAGAACGTTGGTGCGTTGAACGCGAACTCGTCCTCGGGCGGAGCGGACGCGGAGGGGAGCTCCTCTTCCTCCTCGGCGTCCTCCATGGTCGTGTCCAGGTCCTGCGGAGGTGGAGCAGCGAACGGAGAGGAGGCGGAGGTGGTGGAGGGCGCTAGTGGCGTGCGGGGAACGAAGGGGGACGACGCAAATGCCGGCGCCGGGGAGGACGCCATTTTCAAACGGTGGAGGAAACCCGAAAATGGGTCACCTCCACAGAGGACGGCTTGTCTGTTGGTGTTGGGAGAGGGACAGACCCGCGGGTCTAAACCAGTGACTTGGTTTTTGTATGCATTGGCGATTTGCAGATTCAAATTTTGAACCGCGAGAACAACAGTAAAATGGGTTTCGAAGTTCCGACGGGTCTCCAAACCCGAACCGGAATGATGGTCGAGTTGAACATGTACAGAAACCTCTTATAACTTGTATATGTTGCATATATACGTTACATCACATTGTTGCGCAATCCCATTTAGCGATGTGTACTGACATTGAATTTCTAAAACAGGGTGTGATCGTAGCGGTTGCCCAGATATCAGCCACCATTTCGGTCTCCACCACCACACGCGACCCGAGACGATGGTGCTGCTGCGTCGGACGCTCGCGCGTGTGGCGCCGTCGATGCGTTCGGCCGCACGCACGCAATTGCGGTCCATGGTGCGTGTTGGTCTCTTCTCTCTTTCTAGAAACTGATATATCTCAACGCCTCTCTCTCTCTCTCTCTCGTGACAGCACGTCGTGACCCGGGTGGGCGAGCCCGAGACGATCGAGTGCCGCTACTTATTCCACGACCAGCAGGGCCGCCAGCAGTCGCCGTGGCACCACATTCCGCTCTTCTCGGACGATTTGGACGAGACGCTGCGCCACCCGCACGAGGCCGGCAACAACATTTTCCACTTTGTGAATGAGATCCCCCGTGGCGCGCGTGCCAAGCTCGAGATCGCCGGCACCGAGCCGTTCAACCCGATCAAGCAGGACGTCAAGAAGGGCAAGCCGCGCTTCTACCACTTTGACTCGCTCGTCAACTATGGCTGTCTGCCGCAGACCTGGGAGGACCCCGAGCACGTGGACGAGCACACCAAATACGGCGGCGACAACGACCCGATCGACGTGGTCGAGATCGGCAGCCGCGTGGCCGCCGTGGGCGAAGTGTACCCGGTCAAGGTGTTGGGCGTGCTCGGCATGATCGACGACGGTGAGACGGACTGGAAGGTCGTGGCCATCAACGTCAACGACCCGCTCGCGCCGCTCGTGAACGACATCCACGATCTCGCCAAGACGCCGCTGGCTGACGCCGTGTCCAACATCCACCGCTGGTTCCGTGACTACAAGATCCCCGACGGTAAGAAGCCCAGCCAATTCGCATTCGATGGCAAGGCCATGCCGCGTGACTTTGCGGTCGACGTGATCCTCCAGACTCACGAGAGCTGGAAGGGACTCGTGGGAAACACGATTAAGACGCCCACCAAGTTGTGGACTGGTAACAACGCCTAAGACATCGCTCACACCATGGACATGAGGGATTAGCCCAGCAACAACAGCGACAACGACACTCGTGGAGTTCTGTTAAATATATTCGGTTGTGGTGAGATGACCCGATGCTACCACGAGGTGCGCAAGCGTCGACGATGAGCGCGCTTTCCTCATCCAAATTATGACCGCTCGAAACGGCCAGGCGCGGAAAGTCGGTTGGTCGTGCTCGGGCTATGCATCGTCATTTGTGACAGGCGCTGCGTCAAGTCGGTGAGCGGTCGTTCTCTACGCTCCATAGGCCGCGACGTGATCCGCGGAATGCTTGAGCCAGCGATCGCGGAGGCAGGAAGGTCGGGGTATGCACGAGGCGTCGTGAACGATCGACGCGGAGTGCCAGCATAACCACCCGTAGCCGTGGCCGCGTGGTTGCTCGTGATGAAGGTACCCTCGGTGACCAGATCGCTGAGGCGAAGATTTTCGAACTCGGTCTCCGCGGATGGGAAGTTTGTGCGACTGAACTGCTGGGGTGAGTTGTTCATGGGCATGGAAAATGTGCGATTCAGTGGCTGACGCAGAGCGGCAGCATAAGGGGACGACAAAAGCTCGGCACTGGGATCGTTGACGAGGAGGGACGCAGCACTATCGAGGCGATGGCTTGAAAGTCGCCCTCCTGTGTGGTCGTCGTCCGCATTGGTTTGGTTCGACTCGAGAGCAGCGCTGCGCGGTGACGACAGAATCTCGTCGTCGAACTCACCTCCACCAGACCACTTCCAGCGTTTCTTGGACTTCAGTGTGAGGATCGTGCGACCAATCTTCACGTGGACAGTCTTGTTCCAATCGAGCTCCAGTGGCTTGCTGAGGAACAGCATGGTCCCATTCGAGCTTGATGCATCGTAGATGTAGAAATTATTCTGCAAGAACAAAAGGATAATGTCAAACAAAATGCCAGCGACATGAGCGTTTCGCCAAGTAGCCACATACATCTTCAAACTTCACTTTTGCGTGGAGTTGGGACACGGTGCGGTACCGCAGTGTCATGTTATTGGTGGTCGAACGACCAATTGTAAGGAACTGCTGTCCGCGAGGAATGCTTCACAAAACACATAAACATGTCAGACCACCATCACAAGAAACCGATCGATCGCCACCGACGTACCTTGCAAAACTGAGTTGGAAGCGCGTGTTGGTCAACGTTGTCGAGCGGCTGCGAGCTTCGTGTTGGGTGACGACAGCAAATGTCACGTACGGTGGAGGAAGCTTCTTGGCCATGAGCGACACAATACGGCCATCGTCGAGCTTCACACTGGTCATGTACGTCGCCTTGCAAATGCTGCACACATCGAGTCCGTCGGTGTTGGTGACCGCACACATTTTGTGGTTTGGGTTCGAGCCATCGGCATCAAGGTTGTTGTTCCAGCGCTGGAGACACTCCAAGTGGACGTATTTCGTGTCGCCCTTGCAGTTGCACGGCGCGACGAGCGGGTTCTCCTCCGGTTCTTCGTCGGTATCGTAGCAAATGTAGCAGAACCGTTTCTCCTTGGAGCCTGAGAACGCCTCCTTGTTCTTGGCGCGCTGCGTCTTCTTGCCGGTGCCGTGGTGACCATGCTGGTTGTCCTCCTCGTCGCCGTCCTCCTCGTCCTCCTCGTGATCCGACGAGCGCTTGACACCGTCTTCCTCTGACTCGCCCTCATCCGACGTCTCGCCCGATCGCAGCTTGTGCTGTCTCCGTGCACGCTCCAGCCCGTGCATCGTGCCGTCCACTTCATCGTCCTCTTCGTCCTCGTCTTCCTCCTGTTGGTTCGTGCGGCCCGTGCTGTCCGTGGGTCGGAACGTCTGCTGCAGCGGCAGACTCAGATAGTTCTCCTTGATGTACTGGTACTCGTCCTCGGTCAGCGCCTCCACGTTCGCGTCGCTTGGGCCTCGGTTCAACTCACACACGACCAATCCGACCGATCCGATCCGCAGCAAGTCGCCGATCTGCAGACTATGCGGGATGATTGGGTACTTCTTACTGCCCAACACGCGGCACACGCCCGTGTGGCCCGAGAACCGCTCGATCGACGAGCCGCACACGAATTTCCCACGCGACGGATCGTACTTGACCGCAAGCGTCGTGGCCCGCGAATCGTTCAATACACAGTCCTTCATCGGCAGCGGCGTTCCTCCTCCTCCGCCGCCGCCTCCGCCTCCTCCTCCCTGGGCGGCCGCGGGGACGGCCCCCGCCATCATCAACTCGCGCTCGTCCTCTTCGTCCTCGGCACTCTGCGCGCGGCCCGTGTCCTCCACGTCAAACGCTCCTCCGTCTCCTCCGTCCGCTCCGCTGGCCGCCGCGGCCGCCGCGTAGTACGGAAACAACCCACGCTGCGGCCCGTGGAGGATCGCGCCGTTCTCTTCGACCACAAACTCGAGTTTGGGCAGCGTCCGCCGCGCGCGCGAGGCGCTAACGCGCACGCCGTTGGCGTCCGTCGTGGTGCGGACCTCCCCGGGCGTCGTGGTCTCGGCCTTGACCTCGACCCGCTTGACCGAGCGGAAGCCCATGGCCGCCTTCGCGCGCTGCATTTTGGGCGACAGGGGGGAGTTTTCTTTTTGCCCGTGGGGGGAGACTCTTTTTTTCTTTGCGATGGAAACGACGCCCCGCAGGAAGGTATGGAGAGGTCGGGGACGAACGAACCGAGCGGTCGGCGGTCTATCCTTTCTCTCCTTTCTCTCTGTCTTTTTGCAGGGAGCTGGCGTTTTCTGCAGCATGGCACTGGGGAGAATATTCCACGTTTTTTATGTTTTGGGCGTCACGTTGTGCAGGTGCGTGCAACGTCGTTTGGTTGTTTTATCTGTGTGTTTTTTTCCCATAGTTCTGTATTTTTTTCTCACTTCTGCTGATGCATCGACTTGTGAGTCCTCGTCGGTAAGCTTACCGCTCTTGCCGTTGAACCCGACAGCCACAAGGGGTAGGTCACGTCGACAAATCAGATGTACTGAATCAACTCAACTCTGGGGATGTGTTGACCACACTAGCAATCCTACTGGGAAACGACACGCGGTGATACATCATCCAGTCGTGTTGTGGCAATGCTCTTGACCTCATGCCGCGTCCCTCGGCACCACGGGGGCACGCGGCCTCACTGTACCAGCATCAATATTAGTGAGACGGCATTCCACCCGTACAGTCGCAGGTTGGCGTTCTCGAGGTCGAGAGGACTCCTGCGAGTCGATCACCTCACACACACAGGTGCTGGATGTGGCTGCTCTACTTGAGCTCCACGACCAGTGAGTGCGGTTCCCTCTTGAGCGAGACGAACGTGTTGCTAAGCAGCAATCGGATCAGACGAACGTCCACCACGGGATTCATGAGGGGGGCTTTGATGTACCTGTACCGTTCTCAGAGATACCCAACGACCGACTCATGCGGTCCGTATACAATACCCGTGGACCTCGTGCTCGAGCACTTGCTCGCTTCTGTGTGTTCGTTGTGGGCTCTGCGGCCAGAGGACGTACACTTGACGGACCGTGAGCGTGGACTAATCTGCTACCGGTCGTCACGTGAGTGACCAGTCGGGACCGCACGGGGCGTGGTGGCCACGTTGTTTCGCGTTTTGCGTCGTGCGGATCCTCTACTAACGCCAACTGACCATGCGAGGAATTGTGCGCGATCGTGAGAAAGTCCATCAGGCAAAGGAAGGCGATTTTTCCATCCAGTCGTCTCGCTCGTGCCCAGGATCGAGGGTCACTCACCCACCAGTGGTGCTTCTGGTGATATAGTAACGATGGTGGAGATGCCGTCAAAAGGAGGCACGGGGACTCCACACCGAACTCCGTCGAGGTGATCACGAGCTCTCCGTTGCTCGTATGCTGGGAGAGAACGGTGGCATTTGCTCGGCCCTCTGACCTGTAGGTGGTTGAGCTTACTCGAGTAATTGAAACGTTCTCATCGTCTAGTAGACTCAAACAAGAATTCCGAGAAGCTGCATACAATACCGGAATTTGATCCATCATGAAAGGATCATGTACAGTCAACCTGATCACAAAGAAGTTGGAGCCAGCAGGAAAGCGACTTCGTCTCACTGGAGGCTACAGCGATCTTCTCCTGCAATATTGGTGGTCTTGATCACCAATATTGCGTCCACTGCCTCCGTTCGAAGCGCGTAAGTCTCGAGTCACCAGTATGGTGCAGTGAGATTGGCTCGACCTTAATCACCGGTTGATTCCTTCGTCGCAGCACCCAGCGTTTCGGAAAACGATCTCTCGTTGCCTCTTGACGATCCCGTCGTGGTGAGGCCAGATGCGATTGCAAGTTCCTTTCCAATATCCGCATTCGAGACCCGAGATCTTGGAGATCATCAACAGATCGAATGGTCCGAACGCGAGAGTCAACAGATCTCGTAAGACCACAACCGTTTGATCGGGGAATAATTTCGACTCGGTGGCCATCTCGGAAGCCTCATTGTGACGAAGCTTCAGCCCGCCCACGAGACTGTACCTTGCATGGCACGATCAACCTCCTTGATACCAGTCGCCACGAATATCTTGAAGAAAAGGGATGGGTGGTCACCGCACAAATGCAATCTCGCCAGACGCGACGTATGCGATCCCTCCCTTTTCCGAGCATATCCGGGGACAAGTGAGTCAGTAACTGTTTCTCGGGAACTCCCCCACAAGCACCTATGGTGAATCGGTTAGCACCCTTAGAAATACAGCGGTACACGCGCCATAACATGCACATGAAATGCGACTCGCCTGGCCATGATTGTGCATGGTCGAAGATCCGGCTGTTGAAGGGCATTATGAGCTCCAAGTGAAACGGATGCAGATCGGAATGACCCATCCAAGACAGAAATAGCACCACTGCAGATGATCGACATATCCCGCTCGGAGAGTGCGACGCGCTCCACCGTGAGGCCACCATGCACCGGCAAACCAAGGGCATCGACCCGGATCTCTTCGCTCCTGCTGGCAGCGTCTACGGAGGAGGAGCTCCAGCGTCCAAAGCTTTTTCATACTATCGTGAACCAGCCCACTCGAGTGACTATGGATTCCCTGGCGTTTCCGCAAACCAAGCGATCAGTCAGTCCCCTCTGGCTTCAATCGAACTGGAACACGTGAGCGGATTCACCGGAAAGGGTCACTCCACACTCCACGCCTACCCAATGGATCCCGAGAGCTACATCAGTTGGTACCGTGGGCTTCAGGTGTGAGAACAGGCTCGATTGGAAGGCTGACGTGGGGTATGAACAGCATGGGCGCAGCGGTTGTGATCGGTAACGTGCACGAGAGCCATCATCAGGAGCTGCTTCGCGGTCACGAGGAAGAGATCAACGTGATGACGGTGTCCAATACGGGTGGGATGCTTGCATCGGCCCAGATTGCCTCGCGACGACACCAGGTATGGAATCATGCACTCGGGTGTCGTGTTCTGGAGTTGATGCTTACCCGCCTTGTCATTCAGGACCAAGGAGCGGCAATCGTCGTGTGGGATCTTGCGAATCGCCAGGAAATTTACCGACTGATGGGATTCCAGAAGTCGGTCAT
This sequence comes from Pythium plurisporium, assembly GCA_023336035.1. Taxonomy (NCBI): domain Eukaryota; phylum Oomycota; class Peronosporomycetes; order Pythiales; family Pythiaceae; genus Pythium; species Pythium plurisporium. The sequence goes on from JAADVY010000438.1 coordinate 9,331, forward strand.
CCAGCTCGCGTTTTCGCCAGACGATCATTTCCTCGTAGCTTCTTCCGAAGATTGTCGTATCATTTTATGGGATATGCGCGTACGTCGCCGATCTATTCAGGCCGTCGTCACGGGTCTTTGCCTGACTATCGTTCTGGTTTGCAGACCTCCGAGCTGGTCTTCTCCAAGGCGTTCCCAACACCCGTGACCATCTTGAACTGGGGGGCCATGGAGGAAAAGGCCCGACGACCGAAATACGTTCTCGCATTTGCGTACTCGAGCCAGCTCCAGAAGGGCGAACTCGCATACGACATCGCGTGCATGCAGTACAAGCTTGAGATCGTCCCATTCGCGATGCCCAACGTGGGCCTCGCTCGAAGCTACTTGTGTGCGGCGATGAGTCAGTCCAAGACTGACCTTCTAGCGGGCACAATCGCCGGGGAGATTGTCGTGTTCAACACCGAGGCGCAGAACTATCGCAATGCAATCCCTGTCTCTCGCAACGGCGTCCACAGCATCACAGCGTGTCGTGCCACGGGATATCTGTACGTGGGCGCTGGTGACGGCGTGCTGAAGAAACTCATCGGTCGTGACTCGGACTGGAACCTCGTGGGCCAAGTGCAGCTTGTTGGCGGTGTGACGAGCATCTCAGTCTCAAGCGATGGGTCGCAGGTCTTCGCTGGCACATCTGCCGGCAAGATGTACCACCTTGTGGCGAACACGCTCGCGCCAACAGAACTTGCAAGCTCACACTTGGGCTCCGTCACTGCCTGTGGCTTCAACGACGCATCCAGCGAAGAGTTTGCGACGATCTCCATGGATGGCAGCGTGCGCGTGTGGAACTTGTCCACTTACAAGCTCAAGTGCATGGCCACAGAAGCGGTCGGAGGGCTGAGTCTTGCCTTCACAAAAAAGCAGTCGCCGCCGCTGATCGTGTCAGGCTGGGTGGACGGCGGCGTCCGAGCGTATGACGCGTCGACCGCGCAGAAAAAGTGGCAGATCGCAAACGCGCACCGCGGTGAAGTGACTAGTGTGGCCACGAGCGTCAATTATATCGTCAGCGGATCGTCCGACGGAGCTGTGAACGTGTGGTCCACGCAGACGCGCGAGCTCGTCCTGCAATTCCATGAGCACAAGCGCGCGGTCTCACAAGTATTGGTAGACATCGGCAAACCTCACTGGATCCACTCGTGCGGTCTAGACAAGGCGCTCTTCATCTACGACCTCAAAAGCGAGCGTCGCATCATGGCCCAGCAGGCGCGAGACTGCGCGTTCCATGGGATCACACAACGGTTCGACAGCGAGACCGAGATCATCACTGCTGGGTCGGACGGAAGACTACATTTCTGGGACTGTGACATCGTCGAGCCAGTGCAATGCCTCGTTGATGCAAGCCGCCTGAGCGTGCGCGCCGTGTCCATCTCGCCTTCTGGTAAATATCTCGCGACTTGCGGCGAAGACTGCGAAGTGAAAGTGTACGACGTGCGAACACAGACTCTCGTCACCGCTGGGTTGGGTCATTCAGACACGGTGAACAACTTGTGCTGGAGTCCCGACGAGCGACAGCTTGTGTCCGTCGGCGTCGACTCCTGTGTAAGCGTCTGGAATTTCTACACAGAGTAAGAAATGACAGATGAGACCAACTTAGGGGATTCACAATACCTTACACCGCTTGTATGAAATTCAACCAGACACATTGCCACTTTCTGTCACCGTCTAAGAGCTTGCACTCGTTGGGAAAAACGAGTTCGCTGAAGATGATTGTACGTCTGCGGCGTCATTGCTGGCGTCGGCCATCACCTGGTCTCCTTGGTGGTCAAACTGGACGTCGTCGAGCGCGAGGCGCACCTTTGGCTTGCGCTTGTACGTGTACCCAATGAACTTGCTGTTGAATGTGAGGGGCTTGCCGTCCGGACCGTAACCTTGGGGTGGCGCAGGCATACCGCTGTGGCCACCGTGTGCACCATTGTACCCATGGTCATGCGGTGCCGGGGGTAGCTCGCACGACTCAGGGAACTCGTCAAAGTTGGATGTGATCTTCTTTACCAGTGACTGGTAATACGTTGAATCCTGGTCCGGATCGAGCGTTTGCAACTGGCGCAACGTCTCCTCAAACTCGGCGCCGCCTCCTGGCGGAATGTACGGAAACTGCATGGATCGAAGTCGCGTCCAGTCGAGTCCATTGAACCATGGATGCTGCTTGATCTCATCCACGGAGTTGGTGCCAAGTCGGTTCTCAGCATTGCACACGAGACGGCGGATAAAGTCCATACACTCGGGGCTGAGCTTGGCCTTGACCTCCGGCGGGAAACCAAACGCTTGGCGCCAGTGGATAATCTTGCGGCACGTCTGCATTGGCTCGTCCGCGTAGAATGGAGTGTAACCCACCAGGCACTCGTAGAGGATCACACCAAGCGACCACCAGTCGCATTCCTTGCCGTACCCTTTCTGCGCGAGCACCTCGGGCGCGATGTAGTCAGGCGTGCCCACGGTGCTGAACGCGACCTGACGGTTCCGCGCGTACGGCTTGGTGCGCGTCGCGTCCGGTCCATCCCCTGTCATGCTGTCATTGCCATCGTCCACCGAGTGCTGCGTGAGCGGCAGCAAATCCCCTCGAGCATTCTCAACTTTCTTGCACAACCCCATATCCGTCAGCTTGAGATGGCCACGCGCATCCATCAACACATTGTCGGGCTTCATATCACGATGAATGTACCCCAATTTATGGACCGCTTCAATGGCCATGACGATCTCGGCCGCGTACAGCCGTGTGGTCTCTTCGCTCAGCGTATCTTCCTTCATCAAGAGCCCCATCAAATCGCCGCCGGGCAAATACTCCATGACCATGTACAGCCGGTGGTCGTCCTGGAACGAGTAGTGCAGCGTGACGAGCCACTCGTTCTCATTATCGGCGAGCGCGAGAATGTCGCGCTCCGCGCGGACGTGGCCCACTTGGTTCTTGAGCACCATCGCACTTTTGAGCATCGACTTGAACGCAAACACTTCGCCCGAGTCTTTCTTGCGCACGAGCCGCACCTCACCAAACGCGCCGCGGCCAATCACCGCGAGCGGTAGAAAGTCGGTCACCGCGAGCCGCTTGCGCGCGTGCCGCATCGACTGCACCTCCTGGTCCCGCAGTTCCTGGCGGTACTTTTCGCGCTCGAGTTCCGAGAGCTGCAGCGCGTCCATCTGTTGCTCTTGGCGATTGCGGCGCTCGCGGGACTCCTCGCGCTCTTTCTTCATCAACGCGTACTTTTGCTCGAGATAGGCCTTGGTGGCCTTGGCCTTCTCGCGCGTCGCGCTCGAGATCATTGCGGAGGTGGTGGAGCTTGGGCTGTAGGTGACTTGAAGGGGGTGAGCGGAGGAAGGAAAGAGGGGGCGAGATCGAATCTGGGAGGGACTGGTTACGATTTGAATCGAGCACGGGGGTACGAAATGGGTGTTTGGGTGATAGCGGACCCAGTGTCCGCTCGGAGGAGAGGAGCGGACGGGAAGGAGGAGCACGGTGTTTGCTGTCTCTCTTTTTTGGAGGGGTGAGTTTGGGTGGGGGACTCGAGCGGAGCGGAGGAGCGGAGGTGCGTCCCCCAACGGAGGAGGAGCCCTCTCCTCCAGGGTGTGCCATCACATTTCCCCCGCACACCGCCCGAGAGAACGAGCTACCCGCACGGCGGCCACCACCGGTCCCTCTTCGACCGCAGACCCCGTGCCGCCCGAGCGGAGAGCAGCGGAGCGGAGCGCAGAGGAGAGGTGAACGCTGCCCGCCCAGGCCTCTGTGTGTCCTCCCCCGCAACGAGAAGAGGAGGAAGAGGAGGCGAATCCCCCATTCTCCTTCCAGCGAATCGGCCATCATCCCAAGGGAAGACACGGCGGACGCGATGATCAAGAACAAGCCGCCACGGCCCAAGACCTCGTCCAAGGGCGGAGACGGCGGAGCGGACGCGAAGAACAGCGCCGCCAAGAAACGGTGCGTCCTCTCTGGCGGATTCGGCGGCTCTGTTCGTCTTCTAACGAAACGCTCTGAATCCATGTAGGCGCCCCTCGCAGAAGAAGAAAGAGACGGCAGACGATGGCGGCGGCGGAGGAGGCGCTCGCAAGCGTAGTATCGGCGGCGTGGTGCTCGCGCCCTCGTCCTCCTCCTCCGCGACGCTCCACCAGGAGGAGCACCGCCGCTACTACCAGCGTGCGCCGCGGCTGCTCCCCGATATTGACGGTGTACAAGCACTGTCCTCCTCGGAAGTCTCAGCGGATCTCAAGCTCCTTCAGTCGTCGCTCGCGGCGTACGAGGCCAAGCTCCAGATCCATCTACCCTCGAACACGACACTCGGCGGAGGAGCGTACCTCCACGGCAACAAGGCCGCGCCGCCCACGTCGGCAGAGGACGCGTACGCATTCCTCCAGCAAAAGAGCGGCGCACGCCGCCTCACGCGCCCGAACGGTGTGATCACGCCCGAAGAAGTCGTCGAGTCGCTGCCCGTGTGCCGCCGCGCCGTGCGCATCACGCAGCGCGAGCTCGCGGCCATGAAGCGCGAACGCGACGATCTTGAACGGGACTTTATGCGGCTGCGCTGCAAGCTGCTGTGGCAAATGGGCGAGATGAAGCGGATACAGAAGCAGCACGACCGCGCGCTGCAGGTGCTGAGCAACGAGGTCGTGCAAAAGGCCAAGTCGCTCGCGTCCAGTCGCCGCCGCACGAACGCGCTCCAGGATATCATGACCGAGCTCGACGCGCGCGGCAGCACGGTCGTGCGGCTCACGCGCGAGAAGCACCAGCTCGAACAGCTTTTGAAGAAGCACGAGATTGCGCTGCCCGAGCCCGACGAGATTTACATGGGAGACCGCGTCGCGAGTCCGTTTGGTGAAGGCCGTGTGAAGGACATGGATGAGACCAAGCGAGTCATCACAGTCGAGCTCGAGAATGAGCGCGGGGTCGCGTACGTGCAAGAGGAGACTGTCGAGGTACTGCCCTCGGAGATCTCGTACGCCGACACGGAGAAAGAGCTCAAGGCCAAGCTCTTTGAGAAGATTGGCGCACTCGTGCAGCCAAATGGCCGTTTCAGTTTTCTTGCTGGAGGTGCAGGTGGACGGCGGCGTAGCCGAGGCGACGCAGACGACGACTCGGATGGAGATCTCATCAATAACGTGTTGGACCAAGCAGACGGTGATGATGACGAAGAAGACGAGGATGAGGAGGATGCTGTCGAGAACGGCACGGGCGACGCGGATGAGGAGCACGCCGGGCGTCGCTCGATGACTGATGCAGATCTGAGTGGTGTGGCTGACGACGAAAACCGGAAGCGGCCGGCGAAGAAGCGTAAACTTATGGTGCCTGCCTCTGCTGTCACTGCGAAGAAGAAGCAAAAGAACGGCAAGGTGTTCGATTTCACAGCATGCAAGATTCCGATCACGCCGTACGACGTTGGACTGTTGCTGAGTCCGCTGAGTGTGCTACCGGAACGTGTCGCGGCTATTGGTCCAGATGCTCTGCAGTGGCTGAGCTCATACTTGCCCGCGAAAATGGCCGACTGGGAACAAGATCGGTATCACTCGCTGCAAATGCAAGGCGAGATTGAGCGGCTTCGTTTCCAGCTCCAGAAGACAGAAGGTACGTTTCGCCTACGAAACTAGATGCAGTTTGGACACTCGAAAATGCTGACCCGTTTGATCACTGTAGATGATAAAGAGGAGGCCCATACATTGGCGGTCGAGCAGGTGGACTCCATGAATGATCTAGTTCGCCAGGTACGATGGAAAATTGCAGGTGACTACGCGCGTGGAAAGAGCTGATCACAGTGGTTGATGTTTTTGTAGATCGAAAAGCTGCGGGAGCAGTTGGCATCGAAAGAGGCGAAAGAGAAGGATGGCACTCACGCGTGCCCGAACTGCAATAGTTCAGGATCAGGCTCGGCTAAGAAGACGTCGTCGGCCGCGTCAAAACAAATCAAGGCCAATGGCCGGGCTAACAACAAGCCGTCGAATCGCCGACAGCGTTCGGAAAGCACGGAAGGTGATGACGATGACACGGAGGGGAGCAGCACACCTATCGGCAAGGATGGAAAGAAGAATGCACGAGAGGAGAGCGATGCGCCTGAGGACAGCGATTCTCGGAAAGAGGACGTTCATGGGCACGATGATGACGAATTCGGCGATGATGGCGGCGAGTCGAGCGATGCGTCCAAGCCTGCCGCGCGTTCACTTCGTCCGCGACGGGGTTCCGGGAACTCGACGACATCGCAATCGTCTAATGCTGCTGGTAAGGCGTCCAAGTAGGAAGGTTAGGTTGAAGAAAAGATTGATTGGCTCGTTATGTACAGACGAGGAGAGAATGGAATGATATACACAATGGTCGACGGATCAACTCTTCGCCTCAATTCGTTCACATCATGATGCAGCATGAATTGGTTCGGCGTGTCTCCCTGTAGAACACTTTGGACTGCGCGCTGAGATCGCGTGACTTTGCGACAAGATCGTCGAGCTTCTCTTCCCGCAGTAGCACGTTCTCCAAGGTTTGAGCGAGCACCGCAAGCGTCTCGTCCAACTCCTTCTCGATAGCCGCAACCTTGTCGGCCCTTGCTGGGTCTTGGTACTCGATGATCGCTGTGTTCAATGGTGACCAAGGAGCGATGGTGGTAGCCGATCGCCAGCTGCCACGTGTGTCAGCATTGTATGCATCGAGGAGCCTGTTGAGAATGGCAAACGCCGATCTGGCCTTGTACTCATCGTCGACGACGGCCGCGCCGACCAGTCCATCCCGACGAATGTGCACGTGGCAGAAGTAGCCTAACACGTTGCCGATTGGATATAAGCGGTTGGCGAAAAGAGACGGATGGCCAAGGAAAAATACTCACCCTCGTGCTCAACCGACAAGCGTGGACCCAAGCTCGCTCGTTCAACGACCGTCTTGGTGACAAAATTGATCATCTCACGCGCACTGGACCATACGATTTAAACAGAGCCTGTTAGGATGGGAACGTATGATGGACATCCAACATCGCTTACGCTGTGCGTTGGAAGTATCCGAAGCAAGAGACGTCGTAGCAAGCCGCGAGCGTCGTGGGCTCGGAGTCAGCACCGCGGCGCAAGATCTCTTCAAGGCAACATCAGTGTCCACAAAGTGCCCATCGAGAGGTACCCATCAATGCGACGTACGGATCGAGAAGAGCTTCATGGGGAGGGAGGAGGCTTGTAGCAGCGACGACGCGGAAAGGCAAACTGAAAAGCTCGACGTGAAGCAGACCTGAAGCCGACCTTCACTCTCCCGGCTCAGATATCTCACGCGTAATGGTGTACCCACCCCACACGGCCACGAACCTCTCGCTGCATGCCACGTCACGTCGACGAGGGTCATGTCATGTCGACCAGCTCACGTTCTCTGCAACGTGTAAATACGCATGTAGTGTATGAACGGAAATGTGCATATGGAGTTAGACGAATCCCATCTAATCTGGTGTCTATCTCGCTTTCCGCATCGGGGAGTC
>JAADVY010000439.1:0-16760 GCA_023336035.1 Pythium plurisporium
AAATGACCAGACGGCGTCCACGACAAGTGACTGCAGCGCACAGAGACCGCGCGGGCCGCGCAGAGGCAGAGAGAGCCCCCCTGGCTTGGTTCATGGTGACGTCGTCCCTGGCCCGCGCTGAGCGTCATTACACCCAGCAACGTACCGTGTATTGTCGTAATTGAAATGAAAGTGACCATGCTTTGACATTCACGCAGAAGCTATGTGGTCCACTCATGATACTGTGTGGACCACATATATGATGTCGTGCACACCAAACACCTCAAAACAGTGACATGGCAGTAAGAGGAAATGCGGGTCTTGCACCTCCACCCACGTCTATTGCTGCTCTGGGTTTTCTCCGTGGTGCACTCGACGCTCTCGAGTCCTGAGCCCACGAAATCCGTTCGCCACTACCATCTGTCTGACCACAACAAAGTCTTCTCCGAGGAGGAGGAGACCTTGTCAGAAGTCCGGTGTTGGAAACCGTGCATTCTCCCGATGGTGTGTGGATCCCAGCGGCCCTCGAGTGGCCGGCCATTCCAACCACCCCACGCCAGGTGGCACCGAAGGCTCAATGTGTAGGCCCCCCACCAGTGCATTGCACTAAGCGAAGAGCTGTCACAGCGGACTGGATCTGAACTGATCTCATTTTGGGGACTCTGCTCATCTCTACACCCTCTCATCCTCGATGGATATGCCATTACGTAATACATGCTTTGTATGGGTTTCCATAGAGCTACGACCTGCGAAACGCGATGGATAGTCACCTCGGCCGGTCCCACCGAACTGGTTGGCAGCTTACAATTCCGCGGTCTCTTCTGGACCGTGATCCAATCACCGACCTGCGAGAAGCTTCCCATGATGGGAAGCCCATCGACGCGCACCGTGTGGGCCTGTCTCTCTCTATGGGGCGTTCCCCTCGTCGAGGTTTCCGTTTTTTTTCTTGGGCCTGATGCGCTTGACCCCATGGACCATTTCCACTTCTGCCTCCTGAGACCGAAGTATCCAAGGGAGACCAATGGCGCTCGAACGAACCGCACTCAGCCTCGTGCTGTTCGTAACTGTGGCGTTGGCGCAGTGGTCCATGCCTGCCGTCGCCGCGGCCGCTGGCAACAAGTACCCGATCGTGTTGGTTCACGGCTTCACGGGCTGGGGCCGTGAAGAGAAGGGCCTGTTGGGCGGCACGGTCTACTGGGGCGGCTTCCACGGCGACTGGCAGGAACAGCTCAAGGCGCAAGGCTACGACGTGCGCACGGCAGCGGTGGGGCCACTGGCCAGCAACTGGGATCGTGCCTGTGAGCTCTACGCGTACATCAAGGGCGGCACGGTCCACTACGGCGCGAACCACGCCAAGGCCCACAACCACTCGGTCACGGGGCGCACGTACCCGGGGCTGTTCCCGCAGTGGGGCGAGGTGGTCAACGGCACAGTCCAGAAGATCCATCTCATCGGCCACAGCATGGGCGGCCAGACGATCCGCATGCTCACGCAGCTTCTCGCCGAAGGTACCAAGGGTGCACCGATCGAAGAAGACCCGACCTCGCACCCGCTGTTTGCTGGTGGAAAAGACTGGGTCCATTCGGTCACGGGCGTCGCGTCGTCGAACCAGGGCACGATCATCGCCGACGGTTTTGAAAAGCTCAACGACATTCCCGAGAACATTGTCGGTGTGCTGATGGGCTTCCTCGACTCGTTCGGCCCGGACGCCACCAAGCTCTATGACCCCAAGCTCGACCAGTGGGGGATCTCGCCACGCAACAAAGGCGAACGGCTCCGTGACTACTTCAAGCGGGTCATGGACAGCCCGATGATGCGCAAGGCCGGCAAGGATCTGTGTGCGTACAGTCTGTCGATGGAGGGCGCCAAGGAAGAGCTCAAGTGGGTCAAGACGCAGCCGCACGTGTTCTACTACAGCATCACGAACCAGGACACGTTCCGCTTCGCCAACATCGTGCTGCCGAATGTGTTCTCGATGCTGCTGCCGTTGCAGGTGCTGTCGGTCGTATTGGGCTCGCGACTGCTGCCCAAGATGGGGTACAGTGACGAGTGGCAGATCAACGACGGCGTTGTGAGCCTGCCGTCCATGACCTCGGACGGCTCCCCCGTGATTGAAGGCACGAGCCAGTCCATGACGGGCCGCTGGCACCGTGTGGGCCACTTCAAGAACCTCGACCACGAGGCCATGGTCGGCGTGAAGCCGTTTGTCAACATTTTTAACACGTACTCGGCGCTCGCCAAGATGCTGTACGAGTTGCCCGAGTTCCAGACGCCCATCCAGCAGAAGCGCAACCTACGCACGGGACCGGTCGTGCAGACCCACTCGTCCGAGGTGACGCAGAGCCTCGCGACCGCGTTCGAGGAAGTGAACGCTGCGACCATGACGCAGGAGAACGAGGCGATCGCTGCGGCGTGTGCCTCGCCCGCCACGGACGAAGTGCGCGAGGCTTGCGAGACCCATTTCCGAACGCTTTAAGCGAAACCCCGCACGTAATGATAGGTAGAAAGAACATGAGCTGAGTGAGCGATAGCCCGAACCGCCAATGATCTGGTCTATACCTGGCCACCGGTCGCTACATCCTCGGGGTGTGATCGGGCTGATCAAACCCCGAATTTCACCCCGTCCCCTCTTCTCCCGACCTGCTGGCTGGCAATACGCTTGAGTCGTTGGAACGGAACACGACGGTGTGTGTCTTGTTCGCAGAACTTCCGTGCCGCGACTCCGCGTCTAATTACAGAACTCGAGTATTTGCCATCCGACAAGAAGTCCGACCGCTGCCAAAAGAATCGCCGTTCAGGGTGTACGTGTCCCTCCCTCGACTCAGAACCCTCAGTCGGCGAGGACGAGAGCCTGTTCCGTATGACTGCGTTACGGGCGCCGATGCTTTTTCGTTGTTCTGCAGATAGTGACCGCGCACGAACATTCTTGGCGCGACTAGTCACCATGGCAATCGGAACGGGGATACCTATGCCTCACTCTGAGAGGTAACTCGTGCCAAGCGGGGGTATTGAGCATACCTTTGAAACCAAGGGATAAACAGCACCGATGGGCACCATAATCTCTCGCCAAGTGCTCGCACAGGAGCAGCAGTCGCCTTCGCCCGCGCCACGCAAGACCAAGGCGCACACGCCGTCAGCGCGCGTCTACGTCTCGTTCTATGAACTCGCCTTCGAAGCCAAGCAAATCGACATGGCCAAACCGCTAACTGACAGTCAGCGAGAGCGGGTCTTATTACGGTGTTCGTCCATGAGAAGCGCGCGGGAACCTCGGGGAACCCGATCCAAGTACAAGCTCCAGCGGGCCAGCTCGTCAGGAATTATGTGACCTCACAGATAGTATTATCTAATACCACCAATTGTTCAACGCCTTCCATGGGATCGTACGTACAGCATAATCACGGTGCATTGTTGTCGAAGTTTCATTGATCGCTCTCTCGATCGCTTGCTTCGCTGTATATCCCGCGGCGCATGCGGTCGGCACGCTCGCCCGGTCGCAAGATCGGAGCACGACGCACAGAAAGCGAGACGCGTGGCACGGATCGCTGCTGCCACGGGCTTTGCGATACTGCTTGAGGTGTCGCCGAGGTGGAGAGACGAGACGGAGAATCTTCGCGGATGGCCCATGGTGTGACGGCGCAGGGAAAGCAATACTGTTACCCGTTCATCCTCACGTCGTCGTCGCCGTGTGTGTGGTGGTAGGAGAAATGATAAGTGTGGACTTCGCTCACGCTGCGCTAGTGGCAGGTGAAAGGAGGTCTGGTTGCCATTGCCGCATGCGTGCCGGGACAGATGCGCGACTACTTGGTTTAGTCGTAACTATATGCTAAGGGGCGGGGCAATCTCTGGTCACGTCGACTGGTCGACCAATGGAGACTGCGCAACGTCCTCGACATTCTCGCCAAGCTACGTTCTTACGACTGATCTGTACCGGCCTGTTTCTCGCTAGACTGTATCGGTACAGTTAAGCCGAGGGAGCCATGCAGCCTGCGGCTCTCCTGATGTGTTCTGTCAAATGGAACTGATGGGTGGGCATATGGCTACATTTCGATAAATTGATATGGGTACGCAAATGAAAAGAATGATATCATTCGCAACAATAGCCCTACGACGATCAGCAGTGCGGAAGCACCTTGGCGGCCTCTACTGTCACAATAGAAGACTTCCACTCGAGTTGACCTTGGACGGTCTTGCCGTTGTTCGCGTAGGACCAGCTCGGGTTCGTTCGAGCGTTCACGACATGAGTTTGAGGGTTAACATTTGACACGGGCTCATCCACTCCCGAGCCCTGCGACGTCCAGTCCTAGTCCACGACTGCGACCGCCTGCACATAATACACACCCGGCGAGGCGAAGGTGAAGTTTCCCGTGAAGATCCCCTTGTTTGTTGTGCTCGACGTGCCCGTATGCGGGCGGTACCACCTCGTGACGCTGCTCGGTTTCTCGAAGGTATTCGCCTTTTCGAGTCCGGGTGTTGACGAGACCAGCAGCGAGGTCTTGTCAACCGTGTACGAGCCCATGGCCTCCCTGTTAAAACCCAACGTCTCGCCGTCGTCGGCTTTCTTCGGTGCATTCTCCCACCACACGTACGGCTGCACGTGGCCAATGGTCTGCGACGCGGGCAAAGACCTAGCGAGTGCCTCGTCCAACAATGGCTGACTTCTCTGTAGAGACGGCGAGGGTCATTGATGCTTTCCAAACGGGTGCTTTTCCTGTTCTGCTGTCGTCTCCGACTGGCCACGTTGAGCAAGGCTAGTTCATAGTTACGTACATTCCACATCATCCTACTTTTTGTCGCCTCTTGCTCTAGTTCACCACGACTGTCGCGACGGGTGACTTCCACTGGAGCTGGCCCTGGACGATCTTGCCGTTGTTGCTGAAGAACCAGTTCGGGTTAGTACGGACGTTTACGGCGTGGGTCTGGGGCTTGATGTTGGGCGAGGGGAGATCCTTGCCCGTGCCCTGCTTCTGCCAGTCCTGGTCGACAGTCGCCACGGCCTGCACGTAGTACACGCCCGGCGAGAGGAAGGTCAGGTCGTGTTTGAAGAGACCCTTGTTGGTCGCCGTCGACGTCTTCATGTCAGGGTGGTACCAGCGCGTGACGCCCTTCAGTTCGACGGTCTTTTCAACCGACGCAAAGTCGGGTGTCTTGGAGATCAGCAGCTGCGTCGAGTCAACGGTAAATGCGCCCAGAACTTCCCACGTGAACGGCGTCGCCGCACCAGCGGTGGCGACAGCGGGCGAGTTCTTCCAGATCACGTAGGGCTGCACGACGTCAATGTACATAAGCGAGAGGCGCACGTTCCGCGTGACATGGCCGACGGTCTGCGTCGCTGGGAGGTAGTCTGCCAACGCGGCCTCCGACAGCAACGCCGAGTCACCAAGAGCTGTCTCCTTGGGTTGCTTGCTGTTGCTGGTCTCAATTAAAATGTTGAACGCGCGGTGCGTGGCGTTGTTGGCGGCGGACTTTTCAGGGGCGTACCCACCATACGTCTTGGGCTGGCACACGCCCATGGGTTTGGGGGTGGTGTACTCGTTCTCCCAGGACGCCGCGTATCCCCAGTCTTCCATGCCGCCCTCGACCGCGTACACAATGTCGTTCATCGGGCCCGTGGGATAAAACGTCTTGCTCTCGTTGAACAGGCCACCAAAGCGAGACATGCCGAGCGCCACGTAGAATTGGCCCATGTCATCGGGGGACTTCTGAGATTGGCTGCCGATTGCGTGGTTGGGCGAGCCCCATTCGTACGAGATCGACTCGGTGCCGCCATGGAACGTGATGGCCATTTGGAAAAGATGGTCGCGCCACACTTCGTTCACAGCGCGTGCGACCATGGTCTCAAAGCAGTTGACGCCACCCAAGTAGTTGAAGTCGCGGTTCGGATCCAGTCTGTTCTCAAAGCGGTCGTTCTTGTCGTATCCTTCGGCGTTGGTCGTCGGCATGATCACGATGGTACGTGTCTTCACAAGGCGCTTGATCCAGGCGTTGCCGTCCGGACGGCTCGCGTGGTCCACGAGCAGCTCCGCAAGTGCCGTCACGGTCTGCGGCCCGACGCGTTCGTCGCCGTGGAGAGCACCGCTGAAGAAAACCTCCGGGCGGGCGGGATCGGGCAGCGACGCCTCGTCGGTGATCTTGATCACATAGTGGAGGCACGGCTGTTTGGTGCCATTGCGCGTGCATTGCAGTTCTGTACGGACGGGCAATCCGTACCGATCTTGCGCCGTGAACACCTCGACAAACTGCGGGTACTTGGCCTGGAGTGAGAGGATCGTGTCCACAATCTGGCTGTACGTGCGGTACTTGAACGGCGTGGCGGTCTGCGCCTGTGTGCTTGGGGCGAACAGCGCCGCAGCGGCGAGCACGATCGAGGCGAGCCGCATGGTGCCGAGTCGACAGGAAGACTGGGGGGCTTGCTGTCGGCAAAACGAAGAATGATAAGAAAGCCGCCGCGTTACGGGGGAAGCGGCATGGCCTGTCGCCACCCAGAGGCGTGGTCCACGTCTCTGTGGATCGTGAACCGCGTCGAGATCCTCGAGCAAGCGAAGGTGAATCCAAACCCCAATTGGCTCGTTTATGTACAAGTGGTGGCTGAGCTGTCAGCTAAACGGGTCCATTCGGAAAGGCGAATCACAGAAACCCGGGTTCATTCTTCAGTACAGATAGTTCGCAAAATAAGCCAGGGTCCTGACCATATGGTCCTTGAATAATTAATGCATTTGAAATACCCTTGCTTACAAATTTAAAGTACTTTGCGATTGAGAATTTATTGCCTTCCTTTACAGATCGCTGAATGGGGTGGCTTATTTTGCGAACTATCTGTAGTTTCAAGTCAAATGCAGGAACTCAACGGGTTTGTCCGTCCTTTCCCACAGGTACGTGACACACCGCAAAAAGATCGCCTGCACGGATCTGATTCTGTCCGCAGCAGATCCATGGTCGCATGAGTCGGTTCCACAGCGAACCCCACGCTTCCTTTTCCGTGTCTGATTACAGCGGAGGCGGTGCAACTGCATCGTGGGTGGCCAAACGACAGTACAGTAGCCGTCAAGGCTCAGATCGCACTGGGATGCGCGGGTGTATCCTCGCCACGTTCCTCAGGCTCTTTTTGCCGGCACCCGAGACCGCTGCCCTTGCGTGGCATCGACGTTGAAACGTCGTCGGCTGGATTTGATGGTAATACGGAGATCGGACGCTCGTCTGCCAACAATTCAACGTGCTCCGACGACGGAGGGACGAGTGCAAGCCACGGGTAGCGCGCCATGGCCTCCGCGACGGAGACCCGCCGGTCCGGCTCGCACGCGAGCAGATCTGTGAGCAGCATGACAAGATCTTGGATGATAGGTGACTGCTCCCAGTCTGGAGGCACGTCGGTGTCCTGAATCATGCGCTGCAGGAATGCTCGCACGCCGAGTACCTGCAGCAAGCGGTAGTGCGTGTCGTGGGTCGTCGCTTCGCCCAGCGGCGGCTTCTTGGTCAGCAGCATGACCAGCACGATCCCGATCGACCACGCGTCCGTTTTGAGCAAATCGATCTCGCGTCCGGTGTACAGCTCCGGGGCACCGTAGGCACGACGCACGGGCGTGGGGGCCACTCGCCGTCGTGGGTGGATCTTGCCAATGTACACCGAATGCCGAAAATCCCCCAGACGAAGCGCGCCATGTGCATCCACGAAAATGTTTTCGAGTGCGATGTCCATGTGCGCGACGCCCTCGCTATGCATGAACGCCACGGCCGCACAAATGTGACGCGCGGCCCGTAGCACGTCGACGTCGCTTTGGAAACGCACTGCTGCCTTGGAGCCGCCACCTTCCGACTCGGGGAGAACCACAGCCAGTAAGTTGCTAGACGGATAGTACTCTGTCAAGATGTGAACCGTTTGTTGGAACTCGAAATGGCCGTACAGCTCGACGAGATGTGGATGCGGCTTCTGACCATCACTTGCGAGGATGCTCTGACGTGTCAAGTAACAGTGAATCGCGAGCTCTTGTCGGATGCAGCTCACATCGCTCGCGTTCGCATGCAGTGCGATCCGCCGGTCCACGAACGCTCGTCGGCCACCCGTGGCATCCACCACGACATCGACCCGCGCGAGCGGATGGCCACAGCCGCACAGATTGCGCACCATCTTGAGGTCCATCAAATCGAGTTCGAACGGATGCTCGATGTTTTCCGGTAGCGTCTCAGGTGGCGCGCGGTCCATGGAGGCGCGACGGTGCGTACTGGTCATGTGGCTCGTGCGTCGGGTCGACCGCGACGATTTGAGGCTGCGCTTGCTTTGGTTCCGCGCGAGCGACACGTGGATCGTGCTCGCCGACATCCGCGCGAGCGGACGGTTCCCCATCCTGGAGGCGCAGACTGTACGCGACTCGTTGAATCGCAATGGGTTTTTGGCGTCATGGAGGCGTGAGGAGGGACGTCGAGCTCCCGCGTAGCAGTCATAAGAACCGGAGCCGATGATTCTGCCAACGGATCTCACTAGCCCATGGATCGCAGCGCACAATGTACGTCCTGAAATAGCTCACTGGCAAGCCGTCACGATGTGGTTTGGCAAGCAGCTCACCTGTGCTCATGAGTCAGCTCGTCCAAAATGGGTCGAATTATGTATCCATTTCGAAGCGTTAGATAAAAAAGTGAATCTAACGTGTCTATATCGGATTGCCGTGCAATTCATTTGTATTTCACAAATGAATTGAGCACGATTCAAATGGACAGGGGCTTCTATTCGAGGGACTCAACCCCCTTCGTTCCACACCAAGGGAAACACCATCGAGGGTGTGAGGAAAGATTGGCCGGTACATTCAAGCCGCCAACTTGCTCGCTCGCTCTCTCTGTGGCCGTCTGCGGGGAAGGTACACGGCTCGGTGGCGTCCACTTCGCTCGACCCCGTCGCGTGCGTTCGACCAGCGAAATGGCGGAAGACCACGCGCGTTCGCGGCAGTATGCGTACATCGCCAACTCCAACTTGGTGTTGGAGGCGGACCGCGACTCGCGGCGCCGCGGCGACGAGCCCACGGGCGAGGTCGAGTCGCTCGCCGGGCGTGCGATCCGCATGGGCGACCGCGTGCAGCGCGCGTCCGCGCCGTCGAACGAGCGCGACCGCAAGAAGCGATCGGGAGGCGGCGACAACGACCAGGAGGAACGCCTCCGCAAAAAAATCAAGCAACTCTCCCGCGGTGCCGTGGAGAACGGCGACGACCGCGAGGTGGGGAAGGGTATGCTGTTCACCACTGGCGGACTCGCGTCGGCGCGAACGAACATCTTGAGTGAGAGTCTCGCGCTGGAGAGCAGCTCGTACCGCCCCAAGAACCCACAGAGCCAAGAGGCGTATGAACAGATCTTGAGCATTGTCGCGCGCAATCTCGGCGACCAGCCGGGCGAGATCTTGGCCGGAACGGCCGAAGAGGTGCTGTCGATTCTAAAGAACGACGCGTATCGCGACGACGAGAAACACACCGAAGTGAAAAAGCTGCTCAAGAAAATGGCGCCGGATGTGTTTAACCAGCTCGTCGTGCACGGCAAGCGTATTACGGATTTCTTCCCGGATCAAACAAATGGCACGGCGAGTGCGGAGAACCCCGCGGACGACGACGACGACGGCACGGGCGAGTTGGACAAGGAGATGGGTGTCGCGGTCGTGTTTGATGAAGACGACGAGGAAGAAGAGTCGGATCTCGATGAAGTCCGTGATGAAGAAGAAGACGAGGACGAAATTGACAACAAGGAGCAGACGGCCGCTGCGGCGCGCGCTCGTGAGGAGCGAACGGCCAAAGGCGCGATGCGATTGAAGGGCGAAGATTACGAAGACGGGGACGACCGCGATTCCAAGTCTCGACTGAGTGTGCACAGCATTGATGCGTTCTGGCTTCAGCGTGAACTGAGCAAATACTATAAAGACGCTGAGATCAGCTCGAAACTCGCAGATGACGTGTTGACGATCCTGAAAGAGTCTGGCGCCGATTTGAGTGCGTGCGAAAACCAACTCGTCCTCTTGCTCGACTACGACAAGTTCGATTTCATCAAGCTCCTCTTGGAGAACCGCGGCAAGGTTGTGTATTGCACACGCCTCAAGCAAGCGCAAAGTGATGCGGAACGGAAAGCGATTGAAGAAGAGATGCTCGCCGACGAATCGTTGGAAGGTGAGGGCGAGCGAATCCTGCGCGAGTTGTCCAACACGGCATCAGCTGAATCCTGGATGCAAGATAGAATCGGAGCAAAGGAAAGTACGTCACGTGCTGAGGCGAACAAGCTTCGAAAGCATCAACAGCGAAAGGCTGGCGGCAGTCGTCGCGATAACGAAGATGATGGAGATGACGACGTCGAGATGGAAGACGCCACTACTTCGTCGTCGACGGCGAAGAAACCGCAGCGCTATATCGACCTCGACTCGCTCACTTTCCAGGAAGCTGGTCATTTGATGAGCAACAAGGATGTTCGTCTACCTGAGGGTACGTGGAGGGCACAGAAGAAGGGCTACGAAGAAGTCCATGTTCCCGCTGTTCGCACGAAGAGTGCTGCGGCGGAAGAGAAGGCGCGCATTAAGATTTCGACGCTTCCGAAGTGGTCCCAGGCTCCCTTCAAGGGAATGGAATCGTTGAACCGAGTGCAGTCGAAGATGTTTCCTGCGGCTTTCGAATCCAGCGAGAATCTGTTGCTGTGTGCTCCGACTGGTGCTGGTAAGACGAACGTTGCAATGCTCACTATTCTCCATGAAGTTATGAAGGCGCGTGACCCAGGAACCGGTGAGATCGACTTGAACTCCTTTAAGATTGTCTACGTCGCTCCCATGAAAGCCCTTGTCCAAGAAGTTGTGCTGAACCTCTCCTCACGTCTCACTGAAGCTTACGGTATCGAAGTGCGAGAACTGTCTGGTGATCAAAATCTGTCTCGGGAGCAACTCTTCAACACGCAGGTCATTGTGACGACTCCAGAGAAGTGGGATATCATTACGCGCAAATCTGGTGATGACCGGACGTACACTCAGCTGGTTCGTTTGATCATTATTGATGAGATCCATCTTCTCCACGATTCACGTGGCCCAGTTCTCGAAGCTCTTGTATCTCGAACTATTCGAAATGTCGAAGCAACTCAGCAGATGGTTCGCCTGGTCGGTCTGTCAGCAACGCTGCCGAACTACGAGGATGTTGCTGCTTTTCTGCGTGTTGACCCGTCGAAGGGTCTGTTCTACTTTGATTCAAGCTACCGGCCTGTGCCACTCCAACAGCAGTACATTGGAGTAATGGAGAAGAAGGCGATCAAGCGTTTTGCCTTGATGAACGAAATCTGCTATGAGAAGATCCTCGAGCAAGCCGAACTTGACAACCAGGTCCTGGTCTTCGTTCACTCGCGAAAGGAGACAGCCACCACCGCTCAAGCGATTCGTGATTTGTTTGTGGAGAATGACAACTTGGCCAAGCTGTTGCGCCCAAACTCTGCTTCCAGTGAAGTGCTGATTCGTGAAGCGGATAAGCTTGAACGTGCGGAGGATCTGAAGGACTTGCTTGCGTACGGATTTGGTATCCACCACGCTGGTATGAAGCGCGACCATCGTACCCTTGTGGAGAATCTTTTTGCTGACGGTCACTTAAAGGTCCTGGTCAGCACTGCAACACTTGCGTGGGGTGTTAACCTTCCGGCCCATACTGTCATCATTAAGGGGACACAGATTTACAATGCTGAGCGAGGCGACTGGACGGAACTGAGCCCCCTCGACATACTTCAGATGCTTGGTCGTGCTGGTCGTGTGCAGTATGATACACAGGGCGAAGGTATCATCATCACTCAACACGCGCAGCTCACCTACTACCTATCACTCATGAACCAGCAACTTCCGGTCGAGTCGCAGCTTATGGCTCGCTTGGCAGACAACCTGAACGCAGAGATTGTGCTGGGAACTGTCCAGAACATTTCACAGGCGGCTACGTGGCTCGGGTACACATATTTATTCATTCGTATGCTTCGCAATCCGACTCTGTACGGCATCTCCATGGCAGACCGGAAGGTGGACCCAACTCTTCTGCAATATCGAACTGACCTTGTCCATTCGGCAGCCACGCTGTTGGCTAAGCACAACTTGATCAAGTACGAGCGTCGATCGGGTCTTTTCCAGGTGACTGCTCTCGGTCGTGTTGCGAGTCACTACTACATTGCCCACGACTCTATCAAGACTTACAACGAGTACTTGAAGCCACACATGTCGGATATCGAGATATTGCGGTTGTTCTCGCTATCAAACGAATTCAAGTACATCATTATCCGCAGCGAAGAGCGCCTCGAGCTGACGAAGCTGCTCGAGCGGGTTCCGGTTCCAGTCAAAGAGTCGCTCGCCGTGTCCAACAGTGCATCAGGTACCGGGACTGGCTCGGCTAAGGTGAATGTGCTCCTTCAAGCGTACATCTCTCGGTTGAAACTCGATGGGTTCGCCTTATTAGCAGACATGGCACACATTCATCAATCTGCTGCGCGTATTTTCCGCGCACTGTTCGAAATCTGCTTGACTCGCGGATGGGCAGCGGTCACTGAACGAATGCTCAGCTTCTGCAAAATGGTCGACAAGCGTATGTGGCTTTCGCACACACCCCTTCGCCAGTTCGCCTCCGTCATCCCCGAAGGCATTCTAAAGCGGATCGAGAAGAAGGATATTGCTTGGGAGAAGTATCTGGATTTGGAGCCGTCTGATCTCGGTCAACTGATCAACAACCCGCAGTATGGCAGACAATTGTACAAGCACATTCACCAGTTCCCCAAGCTTGAACTCTCTGCCCATGTCCAGCCGATTACGCGGTCAATGCTCAAGGTCGACTTGATAGTCACTCCCGATTTTGAGTTCAACCGCGAAATCCATGGGAACTCGGAGGGCTTCTGGGTGTTTGTGCACGATGTAGATAGTGAGACGATTCTCCATCACGAGTGGCTTGTAGTCAAGCGCCGTTTTGCTACCCAGGAGACGTACCTCAGCTTCACGATTCCGCTGTTCGAACCCCTCGCTCCATTGTATTACATCAAGGTTGTGTCGGACAAGTGGATCCACTGTGAAAGTTCCCTTCCCATTTCCTTCCACAAGCTCATCCTTCCACAAAAGAACCCACCACCGACTGAGCTGCTCGATCTGCAGCCTCTGATGGTGAACAATGCCTTACTGAAGCTTGCTGGAGCGAAGAAGCAAACTGCTGAAGCAATGCTGAAGAGTGTAAAATCCGTCAAAACAAGCCCATGGAAGTTCGCGCGCTTTAACCCGATTCAAACGCAAGTGCTTCCTCGCGTTCTGGAGTCTGAAAGCAACATCTTCCTGGGATCGCCGCCTGGTTGTGGCAAGTCGGTTGTGGCTGAGGTTGCGCTCATGAAAACGCTTGTGAAGCTTGGTCAACCAGACAACGAGAGCGAAGAATACGGTGATCACCTGATCGTGTATATCAACCCTCAGCAGTCCGGTTGCGATGACCGGTATGACGACTGGAACGAGAAGTTTGGAGAAAACAGTTACTGGAGACAAAATGTTGTGAAGCTCACAGGTGATTCGACTGCAGACTTGCGTCTTCTAGCAAATGCCAACATTCTCGTTGCAACTCCAGTGCAGTGGGATGTTCTGTCGCGACGATGGAAGCAGCGTAAGCGTATCCAAAATGTCAGCCTGCTCGTTGTCGACGAGGTGCACTTTGTGGGCGGCGGAGATTTCGGCCCAGTGATCGAGATTGTCATGTCAAGGATGCGATTCATTGCTGCCCAGAACGACAAAAAGAAGGGCGACCAACGACTTCGGATTGTTGCCATGGGCAACTCGATCGCCAATGCACGTGATGTTGGTGAGTGGCTTGGTGCGACTCACGGTGACGGCATATTCAACTTTCATCCGAACGTTCGCCCGCAGCCCCTCGAGATCCGCGTTCAGGGCTTCGACATCAATGACTTCTCATCGCGGATGCTGGCCATGTCTAAACCGGCGTAC
Organism: Pythium plurisporium; assembly: GCA_023336035.1. Lineage (NCBI taxonomy): Eukaryota > Oomycota > Peronosporomycetes > Pythiales > Pythiaceae > Pythium > Pythium plurisporium. Next base: position 13,919 of record JAADVY010000439.1, read on the forward strand.
AACACGATTGTCAACCAAGCTATCTCGGTGGGTGACGACAAGCAGGTGGTCTTGTTTGTGCCTTCGGCCAAGCAAGCTCAGTTGAGCGCGATTGATCTGATCACGTTTGCTCTGGCTGAGAATGATCCCAAGAAATTTGTGTCGACTGACGAAGACGTCAGCCTGCCAACCGAGGACAAAGCACTGCTTCAGACTCTTGAAAGTGGTGTAGGTTACTTCACAGACGGTATGACCCGAAAAAACCGGGAGTATGTGTTGCAGCAGTTCGGAAAAGGGAAGATCCGTGTGCTCGTCGTGCCGCATTCGCTGGCTTGGTCGTTACGAAGCTCTCAAGTTCGCGCCTTTATGGTTGTTGTCATGGGCACTCAGTATTTCGACGGAAAGGAGCACCGATATGTTGATTACCAGCTTGCTGATGTCTTCCAGATGACGAAGTTTGCGAAAGACCAGACGACGACGAGCACGGTGAAGTGTGTCCTCATGTGCCACTCGTCCAAGAAAAAGTTCTATGCCAAGTTCTTGTACGACCCCTTGCCAGTGGAATCACAACTGGAGCACTTCCTCACTGACCACGTGAATGCCGAAATTGTGACCAAGACGATTGAAAGCAAGCAAGATGCCGTGGACTACCTCACGTGGACATTCATGTACCGCCGTCTGATCAAGAACCCGAACTACTATAACTTGCAAGGAGCAACGAACGTCCATCTCTCGGATCACCTGTCGGAGCTAGTCGAGACGACTGTCAACGCCCTGGAAGAGTCCCGTTGTATCCAGGTTGTCGAAGACGAAGATGGTGATGAGACATTGTCTCCGCTCAACCTGGGCATGATTGCGGCCTACTACTACATCAAGTACACAACAATCGAGCTCTTCGCATGCAGTCTTACCGCGATGTCGAAGCTCAAGGCGTTGCTCACTATCCTTGCTTCTGCAACTGAGTTCAGCGAACTCCCCAGTCGCTATGGAGAAGAAGAACGTCTCGAGGCATTTGCAAAGCATCTTAAGTTCCCAGTCGTTGCGAACGGTGATTATTCACAAACCCACGTGAAGGCGAACGTGCTGCTACAAATGCACTTCAGCAAGCAGCACGACAAGTTGAGTCCGTTGTTGCGCAAAGATCTCAACTTTATCTTGTCGCACGCGGTTCGGTTGATCCATGCGATGGTCGACGTGATCAGTTCAAACGGATGGTTGAAGCCTGCCCTTTCGGCTATGGATCTCGCGCAAATGGTGGTTCAAGCGCAGTGGAACACGGACTCTCCGTTGTTGCAGATTCCTTACTTCACGAAGGATACGTTGGAGAATCTATCATCGATGAAGCTCGACGACGAGGTTGAAACCCCATTAGATATCCTGAGCATGGACGACAAGGCACGACAGAAGCTTCTTCCTTTCACGAACGAGAAAATGTCTGTTGTTGCCAAGTTCTGTAACTCATACCCAGATGTGAACGTGCAAACCAAGGTCGCAAACAATGGAAAGAACATTCCGAGCGGCTCGAGCGTTGCTGTCAAGGTGCAGCTCGAGCGTGAAGGTGCTGATGACGAAGATGAGGAACAAGACGAAGAGTTGGGACTCGTCCAAGCCAGTCACTTCCCCGTCAAGAAGGCCGAGAATTGGTGGGTCGTACTTGGCGATTCCTCGAAGAACACACTCCTCAGCATCAAGCGTGTTCCCTTCGCGAGCGCCAAGGCCTCCGTGCAGCTCGAGTTCACGGCCCCTGAACAAGTCGGTGAATACTCTTTCCAGCTGTATGTCATTTGCGACGGCTACGCTGGCTGTGATCTAGAGAACGAAGTCGCTATCAGTGTCATTGAAGGCGCAGGTGAGACTTCCGAGGAAGAAGAAGAAGAGGAAGAAGACGAGTAGATGATGTTTTGCAATCCACACACAAACAATAGCAATGCCGCCGTACCCACAGAAAAGCACACCGTACTAACGCGTGCGTAGTGTCATGATGTAGTAGGCAGAAGCGTATGGCGAACAGGTGGAAGGTGTCAAGATCAGATCGTTTGCATTTTGTGCATATGCTTTGGCGACTGACGAGCGTTTCGTGAACTCGGTCGATTCAGCGGCTGCTTCAACCCACCTGACGGGCGAATGAGACAAGCGGATGCAAGCACGTGCAGTGCGAAACGCCGGCAGCAGAAGTCGCTGGCCCGCACCGCGTTTCTAGGTGCCCACGGCGGAGGATCATGCACGTCCACTCTCCATGGTACGACTCCCCCCCGCGAACCGAGTCACCACTTGGTGAATGGCCATCGAAGGCACAGTCCAAAAAGCAAGTGAAGCAGCCAATGGGGAACGCGATCGACACGTGCAATCCGCGTCGAAGCGGCCGCGTCTACGTGACCATCTTGGACTCGGTAGAGGGACGAATCGACATGAGCGTGCCATTCACGGACGAGCAGCGACAGCGCATTCTCCAGCGGTGCGCATCCGGCGACGCGATGTGGCGTGCAAAGATGGATATCGACATGGAGCAGTCCAAGAGGCGCGTCGCGACGCTGACGAAGGCCCAGTAGTCAGCACCGACGATGCATTGACATTGAAACTCTCGGTACCACTACGCGAAAAAGGCTGGAAGGATCGAGCGAGATACTCTGATGATCACGACGGCGATTGCTAGTAGATCCCAAGCTCGTTGTCGCCCAGAGAGCAGACCCCAGCTCAGCAACCGCCGTCTGAAGCATCTTGCGGTCTCGCTGAACTGGGATGGAGTGCAAACACGGGTGTCTTGGGAAAACACTGGCCACGGGAACAATCGTACTACACATGTATTAGTGAGACGCATGGACAATTTAATCGAGCCGGTCGCAAAGCGACAACTTGGGGTACA
>JAADVY010000440.1:0-16737 GCA_023336035.1 Pythium plurisporium
GCGGAAGGGGATCATGCATCACTGTATTCATTGTGTGGGCTTTCACGCCATCCCGAAGCAAGCGCTCACCTCTAAAATATTGGAGACCTCGGAAGACTGGATGGTTCCATCGCCTCCATCAGTTGGTGTCTGACGCGAGGCTGATCTCCAGAGGTCCGTTCTCCATGGGCTTGGGGTCCGTGCCGGCCTTGTAGTCGCACGCCTCGACGTCCCAGTTCACTTCGCCGGCGCAGATGCCGCGGCCGGCCTTGGTCAGCGACTTGTCCGAGCACTGCGCGTACCACAAGTGGCACGGACTGCTGTACGTGCGGCCGTCCGAGCCGCACGTCGGGCTGCACTCGCTCGGGCACGCGAAGCGCTTGAGGTTGCTGCACTCTTGCTGCGCGTCGGCCGCGGCAACGACCAGCGCGGCGAGCGCGAGCGCGAGACGAAGGCTCTTCTTGGTCATGGTTCGTGGGGACTTGGAGAAGGGGGAGACCTTGTGGAGAACTGACAACTCGGGTCAGAGAGAAGAAGCCAGAACACGAGCCCTGTCCAAATGGTTCCAACCGAGTAGTGCATAACCCGGCCATTGGAGTGTTTGTAATGGACTGGAAAATACAATTTGGAGTGGTTTATACTATACTGTACGCAAGTGAAGATACTTACGCTTCTAGATGAGTGCTGCAAAAGTGACGGCGAGCAGTGCCGAGGTCGCGACGGCCCAGAGTGCGGCCGGTCCGTTCTCGGCCGCGTCGCTTCTCAGTGTGTTGGCCTTGACTTCAGTGGTGCTAGCGTTGGTGGTAGAGTTGCAAGGGCCCGTGTGGACGACCACCAGGCTGCTGTCGTTGGTTTTGGCGCTGTCGTACTCGAGCTCACAGTAGTTGTTGTACGTGCGGCCGTTGGATGCACACACTTCACCATCGGGCAAATTCCAGAGCTCTCGGCATTCAGGCGAGAGAGCAGAGCTCGTGGCGGCCAGGCTGGCGGCGACGGCGATCTTCAGTGTCTTGGTGAACTGCATAATGATGGATGGAGGCTTGTGGGCTAAATGACGGAAGTGAAAGTGACCGAGCAAAGGAGTGAGAGACATCGAGGGCCCATGGTGCACAGGGACAGAAAATCAGCCTCAGACTCAATGGGGTCTAACTTGACTGCAGGCCGTTGGCCCTCTGGGCGGGTAGTCCGTTGATGGAAAAGTGAGATTTGGATGAGGCATAGAAATTTTCAGTGTGGGTTGATAGTTTAGAGATCCAGCGAGTCGGTGGGTTCGTTCGCCAGGAGGGTACATGTACCTACGCTGCGTAGTCAACACAAGGGCGAACACTTCGTGGCCGGAGAATCTTGGGAGATACTGTAATTCCCCTTGTCGGGTTCTACAGATATGCGACTCAATCCAATGCTCCTGGCTTCACACCACATAGGTGATCACAGCAGTCGCAAAAACCGACCCGATGGCTGTCAGTGTGTCGGCGGCACTCGTCGACGGGGCGGGACTGGGTCCATCCACATTCGGTGGAGAGCTGTCATTCGATGGAGGACTCACACTCGGAACTCGTCCCGGGACACTCGTCGTGGGCGGTTCCGTCGCGTTCCGCTTGCCGTCCTTGGAACACGGGCCTTCGTAGGCCAATTCGACCCTCGGTTGGAATGTGCACATGCCCGCGACTTTGAGCTCACACGGACTGTCATATGTGACGTTGTTCGTGCCACACTGGGGCTGCGGCGGGTCGAGCGGGACACAACCAATGAGCGGACAGACGACCGACGCATTGGTGCCACCGCTACCACCACTCAATGGCTTGGCATTGAGGCTGGCAATGCTCAGTGCTGTGATCGCCACGACTGCGAGAGAGAGCTTGGCCATCAGGCTGGCACTTGCGGTGGAGCGAGCAAGTCGCAAACTGACTGCTGGATCCTTTACTCTTATGGGTTCTAGCACTTCAACTTGAACTTGGACCGGGCACGCGAACGCAGCCGACAAGAAAGAAGCTCCCTAGACGGTTCGAGTATGAAGCATTGTCTGGAGGACACGATACCGAAGAAACTCACGCTGCGGAGAGCAAAGATCGTGATAAATCCAGTGATTCATGTGGCTGCGGACAGCGCGAGCGACACGAAGTGGGTGGTTGGAAAGGGGATACGTATCATCGGCAAGGTCGTTCCCATCCTCCACGAGTGGTTTGTCCCTCGTGCAGAATGGTCTAGAATCCACTCGACCACTTACAACACGGATGCGCACACGCCAAAAAAACAAGCGCCAGTCGTATATACAACAGTATCTCCAGGTTCCTGGGCTACGCTCGTGATTCTTTGAGATCTCCCACCTGTTTACATTACAGCAACGCCGCGATGGTCGCGGCCGCGAGCGCCGACACGCCGACCGCGACGAGCGGCGCACTGTTGGTCGGGCTCGGCACGGGCGCCTTGGTCGTGGTCGCCGGCACGGACGGACTACTCGCACTGTCCTTGCTGCCGGCATTCACGTCCTCCTTACCACCAGTCGAGCCGGTCGAAGGCGCCTTGGTGGTCGTGGCAGGCGGCGCTGTGGTTGTGAACGGAGTCGTCGGCGTCGTTGGGGTCGCGTCCCCGCCCGAGGGCGGCGCTGTGGTCGTCGGGGTCACCTCTGGCGTGGGCGTTGTGGTCTCACTGGGCGGCGCTGTGGTCGTGGGTTTGTCGTCGGCCGAGCACGCGCCGTCGCTCTTCTTGGTGATGGTCTTGTCCTTGCACTGCGCCTTCTTGAGCTCGCAGGCGTTCGAGTAGGTGACGCCGTTAGCGCCGCACACGGGCAGAAACTGCGCGAGGCACTCGAAGTTCTCGGCGCACTCGGGCAGCGCCGCGTGGGCCGTGGACGCCGCGCAGCAGGCGAGCACGACGAGCGCGGACGTGAGCTTCATATCTGGTGGATGTGGCTGTGTATCGAAAATTTAGGAATGACGGATCGCGCAGGCCGCCGCAAGTGTGGACGTGGGTTCTGTTCTGTGTGGCCGCTGGATGCAGGCCCATCTCATGTCCATCTGGTCGGTGGGTGAGGCCAGTTCGCAGGTGGGAATATCTCCCAACGGAACCAAAAACACGCTTTGGTAATCAGACGAACGGCTCCATTCGTTTACAGATCACGAAGGAGAGGCCTGTTTCCTAAATATTAGGAATGCGGAACTGCAACATAGGTTCGATGGCGGTTAATCACAGCATGTACATGGTGACGACTACGCTGCCGCCGAGCGCAACCGCAGAGCCCGCGACAAGCGAGGCAGCGTTTCCTGTGCTCGTGGCCGGGCCGGTGGTCGGCGCAGGCGTCGTGGTCGTAGAGGGCGAAGAGCTGCCGCACTGGCCGTCGCTCGCTTTCGTGAGTGTGGGTGAACCACAGTCCTTCTTCTCCTCCAGCAAACACTCGTTCGCGTACGTCTTGCCGTCCGAGCCGCAGACAAAGTCGATCTCTTTCGTGCACTCACGCGAGCACACGGCGTCGTCATCCGTTCCGCTGCCACTGCTTGAGGAGGGAGGTGGCGAGGATGACGATGATGGCGGGGCCGTCGTGGTCGGCGAAGGCGACGCACTGGGACCAGCCGCCGGGGGCGCTGTGGTTGTGGGTGGCGCCGACGTTCCGTCCTTCTTGCACTCCCCGTCGTATGCCTTCTGGATGCTCTTGTCCACGCACTGCGCCTTCTGCAGCACGCACTTGTTCACGTACGTGACGCCGTTCGAGCCGCACACGGGCTCGGCCACGTCCAGGCACGCAAACTCCTGCGCGCACTCGGGTTTACCGGTCGCGCACTCGCCCGTGCTGGCCACGCGCAGCGCCGCGTCGTTGGTCTTGCATTTCTCCAGCTCGAGCTCGCAGGTGTTGCCGTAGGTCTTGCCGTTCGAGCCACACACGGGCGAGAAAATGGCCGGACACGCCTTGGCGCACTCGGCCGCACGGGCCGTGGACGCAGATGCCACAAGACACGAGAGCGTGAGCGTCGCGAGCAGCCGCATCATCAAGTCAATTGTGAGAAAGAGAATTCGAGAATGGCCAGTTTATTGTGGCTGACTGCCGGTTTGTGTCCCTGCCAAACTTGAACCCAGCTGGTCGCTAATCAGATTTTTTTGCGACAAGAACCGTTTTAGTCGGAGATTTTTTTGAGGAATGTCTGAACCCATCCAAGGACTCATGAAAAGCATCCCCAGGAGCTCCAGCAAACTTGAGGTGACCACGCATGCTGTAGGTACAGTAGTTCGCATGCAGCGAGGACATGCTGTGGATGTTGCATTCGAGTAGACTCCTTCTGATAGTATATGCATGTTAAGTGGAGGAATGAAGGTCTGGCTACTCTAGTATCTGTCGCTCACTTCCAATCCGTCAACTTGAATGGAATGAAGTTAGAGGAGAACCGCGGCCACAACCGACACGACCAACGACGTCGCGACTTGTGCCGTCATTGCAGTGGCGTCCGAGGTCGGCGCGGGCGTCGGCACCTGCGTGCTCGGCGTGGGGCTCACCGCGTTATCCTTGCTGGCCTCGCCACCCGCGCTGCCCATCTTGCTGCGGCCGCCGCACTCGCCCACGCTGACCATCGTGAGCGACGGGTTCGTGCACTTCTCCGTCTCGAGCTTGCACTCGTTCGAGTACGTCTTTCCGTCTGAGCCACACACAGGCGTGTAGTCCATCGGACACATGGTCGTCCCGCATCCGGTGCCGCCGCTACCCGAGGCCGAGCCGCCACCACACTCGCCCTTGGATGCAAGCGTGAGCTTCGGGTTCGAGCACTTGCCGTTGTTCAGCTCACACTCGTTCGAGTAGGTCTTGCCGTCCGAGCCACACACGGGCATACGAATCTTAGGGCAGCCCTTCTCGCAGTTGGAGCCGACGATGCCGCCGCCACCGGCGGCCGAGCCGCTCGTAGACGACGCCTTGCACTCGCCCTCCGCCACGACCGTGAGCTTCTCGTCCTTGCTCGAGCACTTCTTGTAGTCGAACGCGCACTGGTTCTCGTAGGTCTTGCCATCCGAGCCACACACGGGCTTGTAGATCTCCGTGCAGTTGGCCACACAGGTCTCGGCGGCGTCCACACCCATGGCTGCGACGGCCACACACGCGAGCACGGTCCACACCTTCATACTACTGGGAACTTGAGTTGGTTTGAGATTTGCTCACTCGATCGAAAATCTTGGAATGGACTCTCAACCGTGTGGGACGTTTGTCCGGCAGGTCTCTTGACTCAACGAGGCTTGAGGCTACGCCCGCCAGGCGGCGCCGCGCGGTCTCTGCGCCTCATCAAGGCCGCCGTGGGTTGTGCGCCCAACTTTTTGAAGGGCTCCCCACGAATCAGATGCCGTTGTGGCCGAATCAAACCGCGCCAACTCGCTCCACGGGAACCAGCACAGAACGAGAAAACCGATCTAAAAACCGGTTAAGATCGGTTATTCTGTTTTTCGCAGAGCGTAGCCACAAAGTGACTGGCACACTTACAGCAGAACGCCACTCGTGCTTCAACTGCACACGTCCTTCAACGTCAGCAGACTGACTGCAGTCGGCGTGAGACATGGGTCAAATGGTACTGGTCTGGGACCCGGGTACAGTACTGTACAGTAGAAAGTGCCGTGTCCAGCGCGAGGGAACTTGGTGGGTACACAAGCGGGTCTGCTCAGCTGAGTCTCACGCCCCCCAGATCCTCAACGGAAATTTTCCGGCCTGTGATACCGTACGGAAGCCACGTTCGGTCCGCCACTCAGTGGATTCGTTTAAGCTGGCACGGGATATCAGCTCATCTATGGGCAAATACGAAGCCACTGAACCTCCCTGTTGATCCCAACTTTTAACTGCGATGTGCCACGGAACTCTCGCAGAGTCCGTGGCACCACATTGCAGTCGAGTTTCAATTACGAACGCGAGCATCCTGGAGCAGCTCGACTCAGGTTTGGCTTGAAAGGGAAGATCTCATCGTACCGCACCGCACAACTACGGTACCTCGAAGAGAACAGCATGCGGGATCCCATCTCATTTCAGATTGTTGCGGCAATACCGACTGATCCGATCGCTTACACTCGGGACTCGGAAAAAAGAAGACCCACAGCCTGTGGGCCTGTGGGCCACAGGCCGATTCACGACATTATCAGGCTCTCGTTGAATCATGTCGAACTCACTAGTTGGTGGAGGCACTTTGAGAAGCAGAACAAATGGGTCTGGTGTTAGAAACTCTCTGGTCACGCAACTCGTGCCTCAAGCTCATCACGCTGAACTATTCAGGGACGGAGATCTTGCCGATAACAACATCAGCCTCATCAATTCCCACATCAAAGCCGTCCTCAACACTGCATCCATCAATGATGACGACTCGTTTTTGAAGACCTCACGAAGTACCGTCGCGAACGCTCTCAACCTTGTGCCGAACTAGGGAATGTGACCTTCCTCCTAGTACTCCGGTCTCTTTGGTACGGAGGTCGCATGTAGACATGCCTCTGCGAATGGTTCGGGCAGAACGTCAACATCGGGTCGTCGAGTGCCAAAAGACTTCATCGGAACCAGCGACCGGGAACTTTCCGGTGGGAAGTGTGGACACTGCCATCATGTGAGACTTGTGACGTCAGCTCTGACTCACTATTGCCAATACATTTCACTTAGTCATTTACCATTGGTCAAAATCGATCTTCAAAGACGCATCATGCGAACGTCAAATTCAGCCAATCAATGATCTGACGGAATGTGCGACGATTCGTCCGTCTCCACAACACCACACTCGTCCTCTGCTCCAAGAGAACCAATCCCCAGAACATGGTTCCATCTGACGCATGTCATCCGGCTTTCCTCACACAGAACGAAAGAATGATCCACACAAGGACACCCAGAACCAATATTCGTTGGGAGAACCGATTCTGATTCTGCGACGAAGCTACTAGTCCCTCCATTGACCGATCCGGCATCCATCATCGCATCTCGGGATTCGCCACGTCATGCAGAGCCTCCTCGTGCTGCGGCTGCTGCTCAACGCCGCGGCCTTTGCGCTCGCACTCACCGCGGCTTCGCGTCGCGCGTGGAGCGTCGTGGAGCCGCCGGTCGGCGTGGGTCGTTGGACGGCTCCGGACGCATCGTCCGGAAATTCATCCATCACCAGTTCCAGTGACATCGTGCGGCTCACGTTCTCGCCGAATGAGTACTGTATGGTCGCCGGCAACGGCTCGAGCGACTGCCACGCGTATGCCTACATGCTCACGCTCTCCGACCAGGACCTACCAGTTCTGAATCTCACAGCACTCACGACCGGCGGGTTCAGCGACGACGAAGTACAGGCACCGACATCCAGCCGCCGTCTCGAGGCCGCCGCGTCCAGTTGGTGTGTCGCGGCACCAACACCGAGCATTTCGACCACCTCCGGATCCGACCAGAACAACTCCTGGCTACTGCAGGGCGCGCAGTCCATGCTCTGCCTTGTCGTGCTCGAGACGTGTCTGTACTCAACATCGCTATGGCAGCTGCTGGGCTTTTGCAGCGTATTTTACGCTCTGGCAACATTGCTCAAGAAATCGGCTTTTGAAGCCGGTGCGGGCTTCTCCACACTCGCACAGGCCGCCCTCGGTGCGCTCGTGATCGTGGAGTGGGCTGGCTACGCCATGTACATGTTGGACCTCGGTTATTTAGCCGTGCTTCAGCTTGTCGTCCACTATGGTGCCTCGTTCAGGCTCGCGTTGCTCAGCACCCTATTCTCGTGTCTATCTTGTCATGTTTCGTCCAAAATTTCCAGCCCATTCTCGACTATTCACCTCGCAAAACTACATGCTCTGCCGACTAGTCCTCGCAGCAGCAGCCAGCAGAGGCAGTGGAGTCCACAGAGTGCCGGCTCACCTCTGAGTCCCGATAACCCGGAGATCGAGAGCGAAGATGCAACGCTCGACTGTCTCGAGCAGGCGATCGATCCCCTCAAGTGCCCAGCCAACTACCGGACGTAAGGTAGTCCATGATCGTGTCATAACCATCTATGTTTAATTTAATCTGTGCGCTTTCTGTCTGCAATATCCAGCAATTCACCGCCTATGATGTGTGCATGACTGGTATGGTTGTATTGATACGTTCTACCATCTACTGTAGTTAGTGCCTCAGCCATCAAAGAAGTCAATTTCTCGTCCAATGATAACATCAGCCGCGACGAAACTCGCAGACACCGGTGACACCATTCGACGCGGTGCCATCAACCAGGTGGAAACGTGGATGGTCAAGTTTAGAATGGACTACACTATCCTGGGTTAACATCTTCGAAAACGCAAAAGGTGAAGTGTCGAATTGTGTCGAATTGGTATGAGTCGTAGGGAACATTGTATCATCTTTTCATGTATCAGGGAACAAGAAAAGTAGTATTGCTGAGTTTACCTATCTAGGATGCAAACTTGATGGCTCTGTCAAATAGTCGATGGTCTTGTTGTCGTAACGAGCAAGATCGATCTCACTCTTCTCGTAATACCGGTGGATCGTTCATGCTTGCCGTGCGGTTGAGGAATTTTAAGGTTGGTCTTCGGTGGCTGATGCACCGCGAACGACCTCACCGTCCTCGATCAAGTTGCCCACCAGAGCAGGAAGGACGTCAGCTGGGGCGGCTTGAAGCAGTGCTTGAACCAGGTCGTCATGCACGACACGTACCGTCAGAACCGGGGCTTGCGGCTCATTCGCGTGTGGGGTGCTGGTCGCTTGAAGAGATGCAACGACGCGATCAAACTCGCGCTGCAGAAGCCGCGCAGCGTTGCGTCGAGCACGTCCGCGTTCCGCCCGCGTCACAGGTACCGTGGCTCCATCCGTTGAAGTCGTGGGTTGCAACGCTGTGCGGAGTATCGCAAGCTCTCGTCGCCGCGCGCTCGTCAGCTGCTCGATCGCATGCGCCACGTTATCGCGGACCTGCGGCTGACCGGAGGTCAGCATGGGTCGGAGCGAAGCGAACAGCGCACGCCGCTCTCTGGCCTCTCGTAGCGCGCGCGCTCGCTCGAACTCCATGCGACGCTGACGCACCAGGTCGCGCTCGCTCAGTTGTACGACTGCTGGTTCTGCACGTGGCTGTGCAGCGGCACGCGCCGCGTTGCGTCGCTCTCGATGACGGTCCCGTCGTCGCTGGCGACGGGTTCGTTCGGCCGGTGCGGCAGCATCCGCAGGTGCGTCCACAGGGGCGTTCGCCGGTTCTTGCGCAGGGACATCCACAGGGGCATCTGAACCGGGAGGATGAGGATGAGGGGGCGAAGGCGGCGGCGCGTCGGCCATGGTTTCCCTTGGTGATCACTGGAGGGGAAATGCATGTGGTCGATTGAAGGTGGGAAACCAGAGTGATTGTCACTTCAATTCCGATTTATGGTGCGACGGAACAACATAATCAGAAGCTTCAGTTGCGCGTCGCCGCTTCAATCCCCATCTAATGTTGCTCGTCCGGACCGAGCAGCGAACAATCCTCGACTGACCACACTTCTATCCGCCGCCCAGATTCCATCGACCCGCCCCCACATCCTCACTCTTACTCTCGCTTTGTGGCCGTCTCCAATGGGCCGCTACGCGACGTTCCACGACGCACCGGACAATGCGTCCACCGCGGCGCCACCGCCGCATCCGCAGGCCGCGGCCTCGTGCGTCTCGCGACTGTTTCTCGCGTGGGTCTCGCCGCTCATGACGCTCGGCAACGAGAAGCAACTCGACGAGCGCGACGTGTGGCCGCTACAGCACGCGCACCAGGCGGCCGTCGTCTCCGATCGATTCGCACGCGATTTTACGCGCTCGCGGTCCATCCCTCGCGCGTTCCTCGCGTCGTTTGGCTGGCGCTTCGCACTCACGGGCGTGCTGTTCTTGCTCGCGACGGCGTCCACACTCGTCGGGCCGATCGTTCTCAACCACGTGGTCGCCGAGCTCTCCGCGGGCGAGTACGACGTGCAAGACCTCGCGATCTGGATCACCGTGCTGCTTGGCACGCAGCTGCTGCAGGCGCTCGCGGACAACTACGCCAACTTTGACTCGGAAGTGATGGCGATCCAGTTTACGGCCGCGCTCAAGAACCTCGTGTACCGCAAGTCGCTCAAGCTCGACGCCGAAGCGCGGCGCGAACGCTCGACAGGCGATATCACGAATCTGTACACGACCGACTGCGACATGATCCTCATGGCCGCGTACTATGTGCACCAGCTCTGGATTGTGCCGCTTCAGATTGTCGCGGTTAGTGTGTTGCTGTACCGACTGCTCGGGCCCGCGTCGTTTGCGGGCTTTGCTGTGATCGCAGTCGTGTTTATCGTCAACCAGTTCATCTCCACGACCATCTACAATCTCTACATGGAGTTTATGCAGACCAAGGACACGCGGCTTCGAGTGGTGTCGGAGGCGTTCAAATCGATCACGATCGTCAAGTTCAATGCGTGGGAGGACAAGTTCTTGGCTCGAATTGCTACAGCGCGTGCCGACGAGGTGCGAACGATCTGGAACTTCATGAAGTTCAACGCCATGAGCGTGGTGCTCACGTGGGGACTGCCGGTCTTCATCTCCGTCGCTGCCTTCAGTGTTTACACGACGATCATGCATCAAGAACTCACACCAGCTATCGTGTTCACCAGTATTGCGCTGTTCCAGCTCGTACAGATCCCACTTCGGTACATCACAGACATCATTGCGTCAGTCATTAAGGCCAAGGTCGCGCAGCGGCGTATCAGCGAGTTTCTGGACCTGCCAGAACTCGAGGATGATAACGTGCTCACGATTGATCACCCGGAAGCCGACGGATACATCTCGAAGAACGTGATTGTCGCAATTGAAAATGGTGCGTTTGCGTGGGAGCGTGAGTACCCTACTCTCGTCAACACGAATCTGCACGTTCAAGTCGGTGACTTCATAGTTATTCATGGGCCAGTCGGCAGCGGCAAGTCGTCTCTCTGTTCGGCCCTTATTGGTGACATGATCAAGATTCACGGACAAGTCTACGTCGGTGGCTCTGTTGCTTATTGCGCTCAGCAGCCGTGGATTCAGCATGCTACTGTGCGCGACAATATCCTTTTTGGCCGTCCATTTGATCGCAGAAAGTATGACAAGGTCATCGAAGCATGTGCACTCTTGACGGATCTACAGTCTTTGCCATCAGGGGATCGAACTGAAATCGGCGAGCGTGGTGTCAACTTGTCTGGTGGTCAGAAGGCTCGTGTTGCTCTTGCTCGTGCTTGCTACAGTGATGCCAGTGTGTACATTCTGGATGCTCCACTTTCGGCCGTGGACGCGATTGTTCAAAATGAGATCTTTCAGAAATGCATGCTAGGACTGCTTCGACATCGAACAGTTATTCTCGTAACGCACAATCCAGAGATCATCGCATCTGAGCACGTGAGCCGTGCTCTAACGATTAACGATGATGGTGTACTTGTGGAAACCCGCTCAATTCGTGGAAAACGGCCAGACTTCGATTCTTCCGTAACACCTTTTGCTGCAGTCAAGTACGCCAAGAGGAATCACGACGACGTCTCGTTGAGTTTTGAGGAAGAGCACGATGATGCCACGTATACGAGAAGCGACGTTGCAGATGTACAGGAACTCACAGACAAAGCCATCGGACTTCAGTCTCCCTTTCGTCAGCCGACTGCAAGTTGTACATATGAGGATACGGGCGATCAAACTGCCGAAAAGAACGACAATGCGAGCGAGACCCAGCGTTTGATCGATGACGAGGAAAGAAAAGAAGGTCGCGTCGGGTTTCACGTCTTCAAAGCTTACTACGGTGCGGTCGGGGGATTTCCGATTCTTGCAATCGTGCTCTTGTCACAAGCATTGTGGCAAGGACTTCAAATCACGAGCGACTTTTGGCTGAGTGCATGGTCGACAGACGCGGGTGCGAAACCAGGTGAGACGGTGTCGGAAACTTACCGCATTCAGATCTACACACTTCTTGGTCTCACAGCGGCTTTCATGGTCGTCATTCGCACGCTGACCGTGTCGTACTTCGGACTGCGTGCAGCAAGGCGCATGTTTGACCGCATGACATTCTCTTTGATGCATGCACCCATCAAATTTTTCGACGCAAACCCAATTGGCAGGATTCTGATGCGGTACTCGAACGATGTGACCGACGTCGACATTCCAGTTCCTCTCTCGTTTGGTGGCTTCTTCGCGAATCTCTTTGCCGTAGGCTGCACGCTGGTGACAACAGCGGTGATCATTCAGTGGAAAGGATTGTTTCTGCTCCCAATTGTGGTACTGTACACTCAAGTCGGGATATTCTACTTGCAGCCGGCCCGTGAAATTGAGCGTGTGCTTCGTACATCGGAGGCTCCGATTCTGAGTCATCTATCGGAGTCTATTGAAGGTGGACCGACTATCCGTGCGTTTGGTCACAGCGACGTGAGCCGATTCCAGTCAGTCAACAATATCAAGTTGGACATCGCAAACAAGATTTGGTATGCACGCCTTGCCATATCTAGATGGTTTGGCTTGCGCATTCAATTGCTTGGAAGCATTCTCGTGTTCACGGTCGCGTATTCGCTCGTGCTGCTTCATAACCAACTCTCCGCAGCAATTGTTGGGCTTGCCTTTGCTTACGTACTGAAGGTCTCAACCAGCATGGAACGCATCATCCAGGCGTGGTCGAGCGTCGAAACAACAATGGTCAGCCCTGAACGCATGCAGCAATACATTGATGTGGAACAAGAGGCGCCACACAAGATTGCATCCCTTGATCCGTTACCTTCGTCACACTGGCCAGCCACGGGGAGTATCAGGTTCGAAAACGTGTCTTTCCGTTACAAGGAAGCTGATCGATTGGTACTCAAGAACCTCAACTTCTCCATTGCTGGAGGAGAGAAGGTCGGAATCGTCGGACGAACCGGTGCTGGGAAATCAACCCTTACTATGGCACTTTTCCGTATAAACGAAATCGCTGCGGGTGCTGTAATTATCGATGGCGTTGATGTGGGCAAGATTGGTTTGAAGGCTTTGCGAGAAAATATGTCCATCATCCCGCAAAATCCTGTTCTTTTCAAAGGACCACTACGCAAGTATCTGGACCCGTTCGACGACTACGGAGATGATCAATTGTGGGAAAGTATTCGACGTGTTGGTCTTCACGATAGAATCAGCAGTGAAGAAGATCAACTCGACTACGTTGTCGAAGAGAATGGTGAAAACTTCAGCGTCGGCGAACGCCAGATGCTATGCATGGCGCGTGCACTCTTGCGAGATTCTCGCATTGTCATTTTTGACGAAGCTACCGCTGCTATCGACCATGAGACAGATCAGAAACTGCAGCGTGTTATTCGCGACGCCTTTGACAAATCAACTGTGCTTACCATCGCACATCGCTTGGACACGATTTTGAACTCGGATCGTATCTTAGTCCTTGATGCTGGTGAGATAGTTGAGTTTGCGTCACCGACTGAGCTTGTGAAGAAGGGTGAGGGACACTTCGTCGATCTCATGCAAGAAGGGGGCTACTTGGATAAATTCGTTGGAAATCGTCTGTAAGCGAAGCCAACGAGCAGGTTGCACTCGATCAATGTACCAATGGAAGTTTATGATCAGATTTGTGCTCCTCTTCGGTCATGTTCTCATCGATACATTCCTTCCTCAGGAAAAAAGGTTTGTCTACAGTTCGAACTCTTCGTCGTGGATGTCAAAGCAACTCGAGTCAATGGTCGCCACTGCTTTTTCCGTTGCGCGTTTCAGAGCCTCTGGGCCAGAGATATACACGCCGACAGTCGACAACAATGCATCCATATGCAGCGACTCCTTGCGACTCATCAGGAGGTCGTCGTGCACCTTTGACATGGCTTTCATCATGTTTGGCCGTTGTCCGACCTGGACGTTGTACTCCGCAAGAAGGTCTCGGTACGTTGTGATGTCGGTCGATGAGGACTGTGCTTGCCATTTTACAGCGTGGAAGACTTCCCCACTCGCGATTTTCTCGGAGACGGGGCTACTGCTGAAACTGAACCGCGACATGATCTTCTCTGCGATAATGAAGAGATACGCAACAGGTATGACTGCAAACATGACCATGCAATCCACCAAGTTCTGAAGAGGCCAGTACTGCGTCTTGGCACCGTGGTCCATGAGCACACCTCCTCCATAATCCAAGTACACGATCGCAGTTGTGCTAGCAACGAGGACTGTGGCAAAGAGAATCGCTCGATATGTTTGCCCTCGAAGAGGCTCCGCAAAGGGGCATTTCATTGGTCGCTGTGGGGCCGTGGGGCTCGTTGTTGCAAGTTGGTCCTTGGGGACGGTTGATCGAAGATGCTCGTCCAACATCTGAGCAGGCGGTGCGCGGGTCAAGTAGAACTCAAAGCTGAAGATGTCTCGCGTCTGCGGACAAACTCGCAGCGTTTCAAGCACCGGATGGATCTCCTCCAGTAGCACAAGTTCGCGGAACGAGAACACGAAATGGAGTCGTCGTGTCGCGGGCCATTGGTGGCCGGCTGTCACTCGAGCGGCAATATCTTGCAGCATGGCAAACAGTGGCGTGACGCCGATACCTCCACCGACAAGACACAGCGTCGCGTATTGGTCGTACGACTCGAGCGACGCGCCGTAATAGCCGTCGATATGAACAGTTGGTGTCTCGTGCTTTGCTTCACACTCCCGAGCGTGTTTGACAAGGTCGTCGGTCCAGTCTCCGAGCGATTTGAGCCAGATCGTGAATGTCGTCGCACTCGCTCGTGGTGATGAACCGATCGTGAATGCGTGCCACTGCCATGTGGACACCGCGGGGACATTCATGTACACAAACTGACCGACTTCGAAACCGCCATTGGGCTGTGCGGACCGCGCTACAACGACCTTCAAAATACCCTCTCCCAACACGGCACACTCTTCGATGGGCACAGCTGTCTGTGCGCTCGTGCTGCCGATGACGCGATCGATCAGGTAAATCGTAAAGGTTGGCAGCAGCCACCAGGCCACGAGGTTCCAGTGCAGCACGGCAAAGATCACGGCGGGCACGAAGGCATAGTGGGCGTAGTAGAACGTCTCGTACATGTTGCGTCGAATCCATGGCAGCGACGTCACGGCCAGGATGAGCATGAAGAAAAGAGAGATCTCGCCAAAGACATTGAACCACGCCGGGTAGCCCTTGGACAAGTAGTCGAGCGAGCAGTCAAAGCACGGCATGGCCTGGTCCCAGAGTTGCCCATTGTGGTACCAGAGCGGGTAGAACGGTAGTGCGTGGCCCACGGCCGTGACAAGTGTCGCGACACCAAGCCAGCGATGGAACTTCATGCCGTTAGCGTACGAGATGCCCATGAACTCCATCCATGCGCTGCTGCGCGTCGCGGGAAGGAAGAGAAGCGCCATGTTGAACACGCAGCTGTACCCGAAGACGATGCCGAGGATCATGTAGGTCGTGTAGATTGTGTACTCTTCCCCGGGGAGTGGATAATAGTGCCGCATGCAGAACCAACCAACCACGAACAAAACGAGGTTGCCGCCGATCAAAATCGTGAGGAAGCCTAACTCACCAAAGCTGAAGGTCTCCAGGTACGGCATGCACGCACACCGGGACGGCTTGCGACGCAGCACCATGCCCACGCGCATCACTTGGCGCGAGACGACGCGATGCAAGTTCTTTGGCCCACGCATGGCCTCGAACGCGACGGTGCCGATGGTGAAGGGCACGACGCCGAATAGTACGAGAAACGTTGGGCGCCCCATGTCGAGGTGCTGGATCGGTTCGCCGCCGGGCGTCGTGGCCGGTTCGGTCCACCAGTCGGCCAGCCAGTTGAGGAACACGAACTGCACGGACGAAGCCGGGAACAGCATGTAGCCACAGACATACACGGCGATCGAGGCGACCACCAGGAGTTGCAAGATGTGGAAGCGCATGGACGAAGAGAAGTCATCGAGGCTGCTGTGTGAAACGGGAGCCACGGAAGTCGTCGCGTGGTAGTCGAGTCGCTTGGCTTCGTGTGGCTGCTGCACATGGAGAAGTGGCTCGACCTCATGGTCGGTCGTGTGGTCCGCCGCACCAATCGCCACCATGTCGCTCTCGTGACGCGAGTCAGCAAATGCGTGGGACCCACCGTCGGACCGCCGCGTCGCGACTCATCCCACAACTCCAATCCACACTGTGCCACGCTGGCACTCGGTGCCGGATCCATCGACGCGCACTCCGAGATTCGCTCCTGTGCCGCTTCGTGGTCGAGCCAATCAGTGCGCACGGCGCGTGCCTGCCGCGTGCCTCGTGCAAGGAAAGGGGATGAGCACAGATGATCATGAAAAGAAGAGATCCCGTCGACTGGTCCGACGAGAGCGACTGCACTTCAACGACGCAGCATTCGGTGGAAGAAGACGAACGCTTGGCAGAAGAGAGAGAGGGCCTGCCCGACCAAATCCAAAAGAGATTCAAAAGCGTTCCGACGGTACGGGCAGCCAAGAGTCGCCGCTGACGAGCGCTTTGAGTAATCGCAGCTGACGCGACACGGACGACGCGCGTCGTGGGGGTTGGCGTGGGATCGGTTGCGTTGCGCTGGGGCCAGGCGAAGCCTTCTCCTCCACCGCCTCTTCGTCGATCACATGTGATCTACCATGTACTGTCACGGGAGATCCACGATCCCACCTGGATTTGCTTTCTTTTGTCACACGTCGCAGATTATCCACTGTAGCCATCTCCTAACACAAAATTCCTAAAACCTCTCCTTTCCGACTATTTACGTTCCGTCCCTACTCCAAATACAAGCCCCGTTCTGTTACCAGTGACGTGGAGGCCTCTCATCAAGCATGCTTTCGCCGGCCTCGCTCGCGGCGCTTGTCGTGGCGCTGCTCGCGGCCGCCGCGGCGCTTTGGCTCGA
>JAADVY010000441.1:0-16733 GCA_023336035.1 Pythium plurisporium
ATCACGGTTTTGAAATGCCTCACCTCGCAGCCATTCTTCACTGACAATCCACCGACCAGCCACGAGGGCCTTCAGGTACTTCATGGATCGGATCTTGACCCAGCGTTTGTTCTTCTCGTCCTTGAATAGCGAGCGCTTTCGCGACTGAGCACCCGACGACGACGATGCGCCGGCGTAATGATCGTCCTCCGCAAGACTCGCTGCCACCTCTTTTGGGGTAGCACACTTGGCGATCAAGTGAGTCACGAAATTGGACCAGTTTTCCACCACCACTGCTCCCATCGCATCCGCCCACAGCTGGATCTTCCCGAGTTCCTCGTCCGTGTACCCAGAGAAGAGAAACACGAGATCACTGGGTCTCGACTTGGCGACGGCCAACGATGCGAGCCCATTTCCGCCGAGCAGATCCACGCTCGGTGGTGTGGCGAGCTTTTTCGGTTTCCGTCGGTTCTGCTTGACCGCGCGGCTTGGCGTCGCGAGTGACACGATCTCCTCACGCGCCGTGAGAATGTACTGGTCCGGAACGTTGCTCTCTCGGCTGTTGCCGATGATGTACTTGACATCATACGTACCATCTAGACCGCAAGCACTACAACGTTAGACAGGAGAAAGCGCTCAGCCAGAGTGCTAAGCCACGTACTTCCATTGACCTTGGTGATCCACGCGGCGCCGCCAGGCTTGTTGATGCCTCGCCACGTGCGGTCGATGACCTCCACAAGATCACCCACACCAAACGACACGGCCGCACCCTCCTCGCCGGCCTCGGGTTGTAGTCGGTGCTGTGGTGTTGCGTGCCCGTTTGGAGGCGGTGCTTGCTGGGTCGTTGTATGGCCATGACCATTCGCTCCATCCAGCACGCGACGCTTGAATGGCGATGGCCGGACTTCCTCTTCGACCCGCTCGGACGTTGGCTCTTTACTTTCCGGTGCATGGGTTTCCTCACCAGAGCTCTCGCTTGCATGCTTCTGTCTTCCTACCGGCGGTGTGGACTGGCTGGATCCGTTGCTGCTACTCTCCATGGGTACATCGTCGCTCGAACTGTCGGCGTGGCCATTCGCGACCGCCGCCTCGCGCTTCCGCCGCCGCGACTTGATCTGCACGGGTGTGGATGCAGACAATACTGGCTCGGCCGTCGCCGACGACGATGGCGATGGCGGTGGTGGTGGTCGTGACGACGGGTGTATTCGCGCGGGGGTCGTCCCCGACGGGTCCGGCATCCGCTCGTCCTCCTTCTCTTCCTCTTCTTCCTTTTCGTCCACCGTGCTCACCACCGACGCCCACAACTCGGCGGCTTGCTGCAGCTGCTGGATCATCGTGTCGTGGCGCAGACTGCGCTTCTTGGCCGGCGCTTTGCAAATCGGACAGACCTGCTTGAGCTCGAGCGCGCGGTGGATGCACTCCTCGCAGAAGCAGTGGTTGCACGGCAGCGACGCCGGCGTCGCGTACGCGCAGAGGCAGATGGGGCACTGCAGCTGCGCCTCAAAAGCCTCCATCGCGGCGTGGAGCCGCCGCACGGCGCGCCGCTGCGCGCGCGTCGCCATGGTCCAATTGAGCTGCTCGCGGTTCCCATGGCCGCGCCGGTGGAGAGCCGACCACCCAATCACCCCCACGTCAAATTGAGTGGAAAATTGGGTGATTTAGGTTCGTCCTCTATTGAGAGTGAAATAACCTGACTGGGGCACCGTGCCGCCCAAATTGGCCCGAGCAATCCGGCGGGAAAGAGAGGCCGCGGCGGCGGCGAGGTGTCGTTGAGAGGACGCGCTGGCGCTTGAGGTGAGCCGTAGGACGCGTGGTACGCATTAGGACGAGCTTCGTGAGCTCGCGGGCTCCATTTTGCAGTGCGCGCGGTGCGAGGACGACGCGTAGAAGCGACAAACGGCGGCGATGAACTTGGAGCAGTCGGTCGTGTTGGTGGACCGCGCGCTGGTCACGCTCTGCGCGGAGCTGCCCGAGTCGCTCGGGCTCTACAACACGGCCAAGGACCAGTTCACGATCGGCGCGCTGCGGTCGATCCCGATGCTCGACCAGCTGCTGCCCGAGTCGCGCAAGCACCACATCATCCGCGACTGGATGCGGACCTACGAGGAGCACGAAGACCAGCCGTTGGGCAGCGACATCAACATTGAGGCGTTGCGTGAGACGATGAAGAGAGAGCGTAAGCAGCGCGCGAAAGAGGCAAGGGAACGCAATGGCGAGCTGCTCTCGGACGACGACGAGGACAAGCCGACCACGGCACCGGCGAAGAAAGACAAGACGAACGGCAAGGCCAAGGCGAAGCCCAAGCCGGTTTTGGATGCAGCCAAGAAAAAAGCAGAGGCCAAGGTCAAGCGGAAAGCAAGACAATTGGAGGAAGTGCCCAGTGATAGCGATGCGTCCACGTCGTCGACGCCGTCGTCTGACGAGCTGGACGGTGTCGACTCGAGCAGCGACGACTCGAGCAGCTCGGATGATGACAGCAGCAGCAGCGACGAGGACGCGCGGAGACGATCGAAATCCAAGAGCAGTACGAGCCGCAGCTCGAGCAAGACCAAGTCGAGCAAGGGTAAAGGGAAAGAGAAAAAGGGCAGTCGAGCGGCCACAGAGAAGAAGCAGCGACGAAGCAAGTCAAACTTGCCGCCCATTGAAGTCGTGCTGTCGTCGGACGAAGAGAGCGATGAGCATGACGCATTGTTTGACGAGGATGATCCGAACGTATTCGAAGTGGAGGAGATCCTCGACAAGAAGCCCGGCCGCTTTGGCGAGCCAGACAGGTATCTCATCAAATGGGTTGGGTACGACGAGACGACGTGGGAGCCGGCCGGGAATGTGGGGAAGGACCTCATTGACGAGTACGAGGGCCAGCCCGTGCGCGAGAACGAGTACGTTGTCGAGGAGATCCGCGACCGCAAGACCGTGCGGGACAAGCAGACCAACCTCAAGACCTTCAAGTACCTCGTCAAGTGGGTCGGCTACGACGACACGACCTGGGAGCCTGCTGAGAACCTCCCACACAACCTACGCCGCAAGTTTGACACCAAGTACGAGGCCCGCAAGCGCCGACGGACGAGTTGACCTGTCGGATGAGTTAGTCTTGAGCAGTATTCAAATTAGCCTAGTTTGTGCTTGGAACACGTGTACCTTCGTGCGACATTTGGCTCGTTTCTGGCGCTTCACCTCTCTCTATACGAGCGCGCGACCTTGAGGGTTGCGCGAGTGAGGGGGGGAAGGCCCCCGCAACATTCCTTCTCGTCCGAGAGGGGAAAGAAGGGGAAACCAAGCGGGGACCAGGATGAGCCGCAGCGCCGTGGAGAGCCTGCTGTCCGACAGCGAGGACGAGGACCTGACCGAGCTCGACCTCTCGAGCATCACGCTCGAGGACATCCTCCGCGAGGAAGAGCTCGCGTCCAAGGCGGCGCCGGACTCTGGCGCGACGGCGCCGCCCAGCGCGGCGGCCGCCGCGGATGCCGCGCTGGACGACGACTTCTTCTCGCCGGCGACCATGACGCTGTCGATCGCGCCGCTGCCCGGGATGGAGGTCGTGCCGGCGGCGAACGTAGCGGGCAAGAGCCGCTCCGGCACGCTTGACCGCGCCAAGAGCATCACGGAGATGAGCGTGGGCGGCAACGCCGGTCTGATCAGCGCCGCCGCGATGGGCGACAAGGCCGCGTTGGCGCTGCGCAGCCCGCTCGAGATCGCCGAGGCGCGCGAGAAGCAGCTGCTGAGCTGCGTGGGCGTCGAGCTCATCTCGCCGCTGCAGGTCAAGCGGCGCCTGCGGGCGAACGCGCGCACCAAAAACCTCACGAAACGCAAACCCGAGTCGCTCGCCAAGCAAAAATCCAAGAAGAAGCTCACGCTCTCGGCCGTGGGCGTCTCGCACGGGGACAAGACCCAGGACAAGTCGTCGGGTGTGGTCAAGGTCGAGGCCATGGACGCCATCAGTCGCCAGCTCAAGAAGAACATTGAGTTTAAGGAACACGGGCCCGGCTCGCCGACGGTCGTCGCGATCCACTCCAAGTTTATCGCGATCGGCACCTCCAAGGGTCTCGTGCTCATTTTTGACCACTTCCAGAACGTGAGTCACTTTGCACAGAGGCGTGTTTTTATCGTGGGGGGAGATCTGATTGAATGTTCTGGATGTGGCTTTGACAGATTCGTCAAGTACTCGGCAACACAGTAGACGCCGACAGTGACGGTCCCATCACGGCAATTGATGTGTCCCCAGGCAGCGACTTTCTCGTGTGTGGGTTCCAGAGTGGTCGGATCGTGCTGTGGGATATGATCAAGGGCACCCCTTTGAAGGCAGTGTCAGATGCACATGAGAACCCCGTTGTCAGCCTGCGCTTTCTCAAAGACCAAAAGCCCGTGTTGGTCTCCGTCGACACCAAGTGAGTAACCTTGTCCGGTGGTATTTGGGATGTGGGGATTGTTGCGTTTACTGACGCCATTGGTGTTCGCAGCGGCGTCCTCAATAAAATCAACTTTTCCAAGATGATGGGAATGGTCTACGTCGTCGACGTGGATCCAATCTATGATGGCTCTGTCGGCAAGCTGCTGTCCATTTCGATCTTACCTCAGTCTGCTGGTAACGCCAAGATTTCACACCTGACTGATCAGTACTGTTTGATCGCCGCGAGCAGTGAGAAGGTTACCTTCATCGCCGCCCTCGAGCCTGAGGTCAAGGTCATCTACCGCTGGACTCGCCCCGATGATATTGCTCAGGAAGACCCCGTGATTCCGTCGCTCGCTTTCGCGTGGATCTCGTTTCCTGGCAGTTCGCGCGCTCTGGCACCAGTGCTCGCTCGTGGTTGGGGTAAGCATGTTCAGTTCTTGGAAGTGGTGTTCCCTGGTGGCCAGAATCACAACCACGCCAAGCACGGTTGGCCAACGTTTGACGAACATGACCAGATTGAAGCAACGAGCGACACAGTCGCTATTCAATGGTTGGGCGATCAAGTTGTTGTCTACCTCAACGCGCATGATGAAATCTGTGTGTACGATGTCATGTCACGCCAAGAGCTCGAGATTGTGGATGTGTCATCACTTGAACTCGTCTTTGCTACTTTCCGCGGCAAGAACGCACGAAGTTTCTCAAACAGCTTCCGTGGCTGCGACAACATCTTGTACCTGCTGGGTCTGAAAGAATTGCAGACTGCACGTGTTCAACCGTGGACGCAGCGCATCGACACACTTGTGGATGAAGGTCAATGGCTCGAAGCTTTGGCATTGGCATTGGATCATTTCGAAGGATTGAAGGTGGCAGCAGCCGACCGTGCTGTCCGTGACCGGTTCCCTCCGGTATTCTTCCGCGACCGAAACAACGACCAGTGCCTCGTCGACATTCTTCACATGTGCCAGACCAACCAACGTACCGGTGAAAAGGAGGACGTGTTCCGTCACGAAGACAGTGCCGAGGAGGTTCGATGGAGTTGTGGCGAGTACCCATATCCCACGGATATCTCCAAAAAGCTGGAGGAGACGTATCAGAAGGCAAGAAGCGGGCAAATTACGAAGAACTTTGTTCCCATCAGTGTTGCCGAGCGCGTTGCTGACTTACTAATGGAGTACGTGCGTCTGGCGATCGCAAATGCACCGACAACGACTTCGACACAGCCAGCCTTCCTGAAGAGCAACATCAAGCTCGATTTGGCGAAGAGTCACTACCAGATGCTTGCGGGTGTTTGTATCGAGTACTGCTCAATCATTGGGCGGACAGATCTCCTTTTCGGCGAGATCTTCAAGCGTTTCAAGGAAGCTGGTAAGGCGGATGTGTTCGTGGAACTTCTCGAACCTTATATTCTGTCGGATAAGCTTCGCCAGCTCTCCCCGGAGGTTATGCAGGATTTCGTCCAGCACTACAACGCTAACCACAAGCTGCCCCAAGTCGAGCAGTGCTTGTTGCACCTCACCGTGAAGGAGCTCGATATCGACATGATCGTGAAGCTTTGCAAGACCCACGAACTTTTCTCCGCACTCACCTACATCTACGCCGACGGCTTGGATGATTTTGTCACGCCAATTGATGTTTTGATGGAGGCAGCTACTACCGAACGCAAGGAAGCTCTCGTTCCATCTTCGCCATCAAAGCCACCGCTCAGTCGTGGAACGTCGAGCAAAGTCGGCGACTTGGCTGCTGCTTTCGGGGGTGCGAAGGCGACGAGTGCTAGTACCAAATCAGCGGATCCAGCTTCCCACGCCGTTGATCATGTTCTCACAGGCGCCCGCCGTAGACGTGTTTACGGCTACAAGTTGTTGCTATACCTTTCGTATGTACTCAATGGTCGTAGTTTCCCGAAGAACGACCCTCTGCCACCTCAGTCGGTGAACAACATCCGCGCAGATGTCTTGCACCATCTTTTCGAGAAGTCTACTACTGCGAAGACGAATAACCCCAGCGATTACCCACGACTCCATGCGCTTGTGGAACTTGACGCGAAGGAATTTTTCAACATTTTGGCTCGAGTATTTGATGATCCGACGATCGAATTTGATGGCGAAGAGAAGGAAGGTGCTAGTGGCCGACCAACGAGTCGATATGACACTGCACGTAAGGCCGGTTTGACCAAGTGCCCCAGTCGACTTTCAATGGTGATGGCTCTCACGGAAGTGATTTTCGGTCCTGGTGGAGATGTGACCAACAGCACCACGAATGGATTCAGCTCCGTCGAGCACGGCCATTTCTTCATGTTCGAAGCGCGTCTATTAAGTGGTGGTTCGATCGAACCGCAAGAATACGCAGATGCGCGAGCACTCGCAATGGGTCAACAAGGTGGCAACGTGGGCTCCATGATGGATTCGCTCATGAATTTCCTTGCGTTGGGCCCTGCATCGCTGATGTCGTCGGTGGGCAGGCGAGCTGCTGCAGATAGTACGGCCGCTTCGCAGGAGGAAGGCTTCGATAAGCAGGGTCGTGAGGCAATGCTTGTGCGGTTGCTTCAAAAACTCAACAAGGACTACTACGACCATGCTGCGCTGTTGAAGAGCGTGACACAGGAGCAGATGCATCGTGCTGCTGTTATTCTGTACAAGGAACAAGGCGACATCTCTCGAGTTGTCACATCGTACCTTGCGGATGCAGAGCATGAATACCGCCTCAACGCCTTCAACTACATCCGAGTTGAGACGGATAAACTCGTTGATGAGGAGCACGCAGATTCGTCGATGCAAGAAAGACGTAAGGTCATCGAAGAGGCTGTGCTCACACACGCCGGCCCACTCATGGAGGCCGATAGTCACTCGTTCGTCGTTCTCATCATTGGCCAGTTCCCTCATCTGAACAAGAAGGTTATTCAAGGCTTTGTCGCAATGGGTAAGAGTGGTGCGAAGCTTGAGTTCCAGTACTTAAAGCATCTTCTAAAGGGCTCGGGCAACAAGACCGACCTGGCGGAGGAGGCCGATGTCGTCAAGGAATTGCTGGAGCGCTCAAAGCTCCGTCTTGCCGATGATCCAGGTGTTCAAGAGCGGTTCGTGCGATTGCTGTGTGAGTTTGAGCCGAAGGGCGTTTTCGCTTTCCTCGAGTCACATGACAACTACAAGGTGGACGCGTGTCTCAAGTGGTGCAAAGAGTTCGGTATCACTGATGCCGAAGCGTATCTGCTCGAACGTACAGGTGATGTCAACGGTGCTCTCACTTTGATTCTTCAGAGCCTCGAGCAGAAGCTGAAGATTTTGCGACCAGCTCTTCGTGGTTACAACATGTCCACATCGGCAGCTAGTGGCGACTCAACGTCGACTGTGCGGGTGGCCCAGCAGCTGGACAGCATCATTGACACTGTCCCAGAAGGCCGTGAAGCGAAGCAGACCCTGGAAGTTGCGCTCGTAATGTGCCAGCGTAACTCCCAGCGGAACCGCGATGACCAGGCCGAAAAGCTCTGGTTCACATTGCTTGACAAGCTACTACGAATCCAGAATGCAGTCAAGCGATCTCTCGCGACTACGAAGACCTCGAGCTCGGCCACGCGCATTACCGCCGCCGGCGTTCGCGGTGGAGGTGGTAGTGGGGCGCAAACGGCCTTCCAGGTTGCTCTCAACGAGCTTGTGCGCATCATTTTGGAGCGCATGGCTTCGAGCGTATCACTCAAGGCGATCCTTTTCAAGATCACCAGTGAGCACGGTAAGGCTGAGTTTGGTGACTTCCGATCGACGATTTTCGGCATGTTGGACACGTACAACTACGAGCAGAACATTTTCCAGACTGCGAATGGCCTGATCAGTACGGATTTGTACGAGCAAGTGACCACTCTGAAGCGTGCGCTGGCGCGATCGTACGCGCCACCAACCGATACGTGTGGATACTGCAAGGTTTCTCTTGCCAAGCCGCCGTTCGGGATGGGTCACTCAGGAGCGATGGGCGGTGAAAAGTGGAATTTGAGCACCTCAATGGTCATGGTTGTCGCCCGCCAGGCATTCCACGAGTCGTGCGGAAAGGCGTGGCAGCAGCAAGCTGTGGAGTCCACGCCGGCGGCTTCTCAGGCCAAGATGAGCTCGAGGCCACCGACACTTCAGCGCAACATGAGCATGGACCGCATGGGCGGCGATCGTAGTGGTTCTGTTGCCACTGTCAGTGAAGCCTCCTACCAAGAAGATGACACTAGCACAAAGCTTCAGAAGAAACAGCCCAGTACCAGACGTTATCTCAACCGTCTCAAGACTGCACGTAAGAATGCTCGTCGCCCCGTGTCACTTCACATTGTCTTGGACAGTCTGATTCGCGAAGATGCGGAGAAGAATCGTTTCCTCAAGAGCTCGCGGACTGCATTTTCCCTTCGACCTGACCCCGAACAGGCGAACAAGATCAAGAAACGCATTGGTACGCGCAAGGCGGGCTCGTTGCCCTCTGCCCCAATCCAGAAGGGAAGCATCCTCAGCTAGACATCATGCGAGCCCATAAAGCAGGTGCTACAACAGTGAGTATGAACATTTAGTGTATGAAAACTGACAAAACCGGGAATGAACATGGTGTGTGATCAAACTACGCGTGCTAAATCATAACCGGTTTAGTTTGCTTAGGCGACCGT
This sequence comes from Pythium plurisporium, assembly GCA_023336035.1. Taxonomy (NCBI): domain Eukaryota; phylum Oomycota; class Peronosporomycetes; order Pythiales; family Pythiaceae; genus Pythium; species Pythium plurisporium. The sequence goes on from JAADVY010000441.1 coordinate 8,994, forward strand.
TCAAGGACCAACTGCTGCCATTTTGGTCAAGAGCAATCCCTCACGATGAAGGGTTCAAGCGTATCGTACGATGCTGGATCGTGGCGACTTGGTGACGATGGCTGCATTCACCGACGAGGGTGCATGCGCTTCTCAAACGGTGATATGTACGAGGGCGAGTGGGTGGACGGCAAGCGCCACGGGAAAGGCACACTACGGTTCGCAAACGGATCAAGCTACATGGGCGACTTCCACGAGAACTTTTTCCACGGCTTTGGGCTGCTCACGATCGTTCGGACGCAACACCCACTCACGAAAAAATGGATCTCTGGCGAGAAGTACGACGGCGAGTTCCGAATGGGCAAGAAACACGGGCGGGGAATAGCAAAGACTGCATCGGGGGATACATACGATGGCGAGTTTCAATGCGACTATTACCATGGACGTGGTGTCTGCGCGTACGCGAATGGCGAGATCTACGAAGGTCAATGGGTGCGAGGCAAATGGCATGGCAGTGGCGAGTTGCGACGCAAAGACGGGTCGATCTATTTTGGCGATATGATGAATGGTATGTTCCACGGCTACGGAAAGTTCTCGTACGGCCAGGGCGCGAGACACGGCTTCTACTCGGGTGACTACCGATTCGGCTTGCGACATGGCAAGGGGGCGCGAGTCTTTGGGGATGGGAAACGCTACGAAGGAGATTGGGTCGATGATGTGATGGAAGGCGTGGGCATGCTTGAGTGTGACGAGTTCAAGTTCGTTGGGGAGTTTGTCGCTGGCAAGTTTCACGGCCATGGAGTGATTTCGTATGCCAACGGTGACTCGTACGAAGGGAACTTCGCGCGTGGTGATCTTGAAGGAGAGGGGAAGTACCTGTATGACGATGGTGGGAGGTACGACGGAACCTTTTTATCCTCCAAGAGGCATGGGCGTGGTCGCCGAGTGTTCAGTGCTGGCGACTGGTGCGAAGGGGAATGGCAAAGCGATCTGATGCATGGAGAAGGCATTCTCGAGCGAAAAATGAAAATCAAGGACGGCACGGCAATCTATCGATACGAGGGCGCCTTTCAGTGCGGTGAGCAGACTGGACAGGCACGAATCTCGTACACATTCTCACCCACTAACGTGGACGAACTCTTCGAGTGGAAACACGAGTATGAATTTCCGTTGAGTTCAGGTTTCTGGCACTGCGGACGGGGGGCATCCACGTATGTGGGCCACGTGTACCGTGGCGCGTTCCAAGGCGAGGGCAAGCTGGAATCCCCTGACGGTCGCCGCTGGAGTGGCGGTTGGCTAAACGGGCAGCTCCATGGTGATGGCCAGTGCGTGTACCTTCCCCTCATTCATGAGCATATTCTCGACAACGAAAAACTGCCGCTGGAGGCCAGAAAACAACTCGCGATCAAGACGACCGGGCTCTACCGAATCGTCCGGTACGACGGACAGTTTGAGCACAATGTTCGCCAGGGTCACGGGCGTGTGCTGTTTGAAAATGGCGATTGGATTATTGGCACGTTTGCACAGGGCTTTGCCGAAGGCGTCGTTTTGTATCGATTCTCCACAGGCCGCGAGCGGTATGCTGAGTACAAGAACGGCCAACGCCTGCGGTGGCTACGTGACGAAGAAGAAAACGCCATTCGCGCACGTCAGGCAATCCAGGAAGAAGCTCAAATGCAAGACGACGGGAGACGCCACAATGTACTACGTGCGATGATTGCCTAACCTTTTTTTGTCTAATCGGTGAGTCTTACAGCTCCTCATGGATGTGTGCGTCACGCGTGCCCTCCTCTTCAGTCAATCCTTCCACCAAGCGGATCGCTGTCGTCACGGCCACTTCGTGATCCGCTGTGCACGCAGCCGGCGTCTCGAACTGCAACGCGTACATGCACATCTCAGGCTCTTCCACGGCAACTACACGGCTCGTGGCACCACAAAGAAGGGCGACGTTGACAACTCGCTCCTCGCCGTTTGCACACGGCTCGCCGTGATCGAATCGCTGGCGGGCCACCACCGAGTCGGTTTCCACGCCATCACCGTCGCCGGCCTCTGCGGCGACCCATTGATCCCAGACGCCCATCGTGATGGGAGGCTGCGTCGGCTGCTCTTCCTGGTCATCGATGTTCTCGCGAACCCCCGTCTTGGACTCCCGCTCGGCACGCTGCCACTTTGCGTAGCCTGGCTCCGTCTGTGTGATGTTCTGGAACGGACAAAACACGATCACGTACTCGCGCGGGATCACGTTGGATGAGCCGCCCTTGAGCTGCTTCTCGTTGACCGTGAACGGGAAGCATTCGCCCACGAGCGCGGCGTACGCCTCGCGGCCCCGCGACGGATCAAACGTCGCCTCGGCAATGAGCTTGCGGTGCACGTACGCCTTGTACTGCCACTGGTTGAGCTGCGCATACATGCTACGCAACTCATAGAGCTGTCGAGTGGTCGGCTGCTCGCCCGTTTCCTCCTCCTGCGTCTCGAGCTGCTGCTGCTTGTACTGGAACGCACGCTGCAGTGCCGTGAGCGGCCCGACGATCTCGTCAAACTGGGCGTGAAGTTCCGGCACACGCGTCTCCGCCATGGCCGCAAACGTCGCCCGCGTCGCGCGCGCACGCGTGAGGACTCGCTGCCGCGAACGCAGCGTGGCGAGTCGCGCGTGACGGCGCTGCGCACACGTGTCGCCACAGACGCCCGCAGGCTCGTCGCTGCCGTCGCAACAGTCGCAAACGCCGTCGCGCACAGCCCACGAGGCCACACGTTGGCCGCCACTGGCCGCGCTCTTGCACGTAAACACGACGTCCGCGTGGGTCGCCAGTGCGCACGCGTTCGTGTCGGGCTCGTCGCTGCCGTCGGCGCAGTCGCAATAATCGTCGTTGAGAAACGACGCGGGCAGCGATGCCGCACAGGGCACCGCACGGCGCTGCGCGTCCACGGCGGCGACCACGGCCTCGTCGCTCAAAAAGTCCCACGCGTCGTCGTCGTCTTCCTCGTCGTCGTCGTCGTCGTCGTCAGCGGAGACCGTCGTGGACGGACCACGCTGCGTGCTGGTGGGACGAGCCACAGCAGCATGCACGCCATGGTAGGAGACAGTGACGAGCACGAGCGCGACGCTCGTGAGCAACAGCAGCAGCAGTCGACGCGAGACAGAGGGCATGAGAGTCTCCGGTATTTTCCCAAACTGCCGCCACGAAGCCACTCTGACACTGCGACTGGCATGTGATTGGTGGAAACAAGCGATGACAGTGATCGGTGATTGATAGATATACAGATCGGCATATCGACCAATGGCTCCTCGACAGATCACAACCGCTAAAATGGCTACACTTGAAGACGCGCCTCCTCTCAGATCGTGTAGTACACAGCCGAGATCGTGCGCTTTTGCAGCACGGGCGGCACGGACGCAAACGCCACGTCATCCTCGTCGCTGCTCCAGGCGTCATCACTCGACGAGACCCCCAAATCTGGTGCTGCGAGCGCCGTCTTCGTGTCCGGTCGGTTGCTCATCACAGGGACCTCCTCAACTTGGACCACGTGAGCCAGCACACCCACGTCACGGCCTTGGTCGTCCCGTACGACGAGTGGTTCTTCATCACCACCGTCGTTGTCGTTGCTGTCGACTTCCTCCAAGCGACGATCGCTCTCCGTGTCTTCCGTGTCGTTGGAGCCGTTCCGGGTCCGTCGGGGCTCCCCGACCAGCGGCTCCGTGCCAGCCGATGCGTCGCCTACATCTTCCTCTCGGTTTTTTTTCAACGACATGACCAGATTGTCAACGGATGACGGCGATGCAACCACGGCCGACTCGCTCGGTCCCCGCAAAGCCATCGAGAATGCAGACGCGAACGGTGGCGACAGTGCGAGCGACGGCGGAGTCTCCAGCAGGCGCGACGGACACGACGACGTCGCCTCATCAGCATGGACAAGTGCCATCTCACCAGAAGGCGACTCAACCAAGCGCGCCGCGGCTTCGTACGGAGCCGCTTCACACCACGACGGCGTGGTAATGGGTTCAACCGGCGAAATCCCAGTCTCGTGCTCGTCCCGTGACTCGGCCGGTTGCATCGTCTCGGTGGACTTACCTTCAGCAGGAGAGGCCACCGCGACCTGCTTTCGACCAAGTCTCGTCGACGAGGAAGTCAGTCGTTGGTCCGTTTCTGGAATCGTTGTCTCCTTTGGAGCAGACGCTGAGCCTTCCATAGCAGCAGCCAGCCCACTCGATTCTTCGAATGGTAATGTTGTTGCAGGCGATCGATCACCAAAATTCTTCACCGTCTCGTCGTCGCCGGAATCGTACGCTTTCTCACCGCCATTCACCTGCAAACTCGAGAACAGAGCCTGAGGTTTACTTGACTCGTTCGACCGCGGGGCGTCCTGGTCGACATGATCACGTTCCTTGCTGGTGACCAGACGAGACGACGAGCGATCTTGAACGTCTCCGGATGATCTCGTATCGGTCTCCGCGGTGTGCTCAATGGAGTTGCTAGGCTTGGGGCTCGCCGTCGTTTGACGCTGGGAAGTAGTTTCCTCCAATTTGTCCGACCGTTCGGTCTCGCCGAGTCCACCACTTCCGTCTTCATGACTAAAACTCCGCCATGCCGACTCCAGTCCACTCGACTCCTCCAACGGCAAGCGTGTGAGGGACCGAGCAACCGTTGCAGCTTCAGATCTGTCTTCGCAAAGTGGCAGCGGACAAGATGAGTGTGACAACTCTTCACGAACGAAACATGGAGCTCGCTCGTCCATGGACTGCCTCAACCCACTCGATTCCTCCCACTCTGGCTGCGTTTGGAGCTTGCTCTGCGATTCCTTCGCCTTGGTCTCCTGCTCGGCCGCATGGACAGTATCGTCTGCAGGTTCTTCGCGCGGGATCTCGAATGGCGCGGCCTGCAGACCCGTCGCATGATCCGAACCACCGACACTTCGCGTTTCAACTGATGCGTCTTCTGCGAGCCGCTGTGGAGCCAAAAACGAGTCCTGGTGGGCCGCAGCCAAACCGCTTGACTCTTCCAACGCTGTAGCCAGTCGAGAGACAGCACTCGGCGGGGCTTTTCGTCTCGACGGTGACTTGTCTTCCAACTGCGCTTGGCCCGGAGGCTCCGATTCAGACGGCGATTCGTTGTCCACGCCAATGCCATCCTCCGACACAGATGCCATACCACCAGCAGCCGCCAAGCCGCTCGACGCTTCCAACAAAACGCTTCGAGCGGCCACAGGGTTTATCACCGTGTCACTTGCCGCTTCTGACATCGTCGTTTCTTCAAGTGTCTTGCTCGTCTCATCGCTCACTGGTGTTTCACCTTCGCCAGTAGAAGCCACGGCGGGCGCGTCACCGTGTCGACCACAGGCAGACAACCCACTCGATTCCTCCCACTCGGATCGCGTCCGGTCCTCCGGATCTGGATCAGCCGAGGAAACAGCTTCGGTCGCTTCTGGAGTCTTTATTTCCGCACGATACGTCGAAGCCGTGGCGTCATGTCCCTCGGCCAATCCACCGATCGGAGCATTTCCTGCTGTTGGCTCGCCCTCGTCCACGTTGTCTGTGCGGGTCTCGAGATCGCAACGCCGTGGCGGAAGCGTCAGTGGCGACATCTCCGTCTCCTCGGGCTTGGGACGCTTTTCCGGCGGCGTATCCCAACGACCCCCGTCCGATTCCTTCCGCTTCGCCCGTACCGACAATACGTGCTGATCGTCCCCGAGATCTTCAACGGCATGCTCTTCAGACGTCTCGTGGTTGTCCAGATTTGACCCCAGCACCGACTCGAGCAGATCTTCGACCATCTCCTGCACGCGGCTCGTAGTCTGCTCTGCGACCTTCTCTACGGCATTCAACACCGCAGCAGCACGTGGTACATAGTCTCGTTCGGGCAGGTCGTCCACGTCGATCCCTGGAAACTTTATCTCGTCGATGATCTTGGGCTTGACGTGCTGCTGAAATTGGAGCGCCTCGTACGTTGGGACTCCTTTCTCATCGATCGTGCAAGGCGAGAGCGTCCGCGAGTACCGCTCTTCGCTCGGATTTTGACCACCTTCTTGCTTCTCAATGTGCGGCTCGTCTTCCAATGCTTTCACTGTGATCGTTGGCTTCGCTGACTCGTCCCGACTCGGCCACAGCGGCCACGGCACGAGCAGCGTCTTGGCTGCGTTTGAACCGGCTCGTGCGAGGCGATCGAGTCGCAGCACGCGCAGCAAGGCGACGCACACGGGAAGCACCAGCTCACGCACGTCGACGACCACTTTGGACAGCACGTTCATGGCGACGTCAAGTTCGAGACTGAGAAACCGCGTGAAAAGCTCTGGAACAATCCCGTTGCGAGTTCTCAGTTCTTCGTGTCGGGGACGAGACGGAGAGGGGAAGCTAGAGAGGCGAGTGCGACACATCCACGGCTCGTGCTTGGTTTAAGACCGTCGCGTCCCATGTCCGCCACACGTCACAGACTTTGCTGGTCGGCACCCCCACGTATTTTCGTAACGGAGACCCTCGAAGCGACGTGAGCACAGCAGTTCTGCTAGTGGTGCCGATGCCCCAGCAACGCCGCCCTCGCCGCGGCAGCGCGTACGTCTCGGACGTGAGCAGCAGCAGCAGCAGCAGTGACGACGAGTTCGTTTATCCCGTGGCTCGTCGTGGATCGCAAAGGAGACGGAGCCGTACGGTCGTCAGTAGCTCGAGCAGTTCCAGCGAGTCGAGCGATCCGCGGGATGAAATCACGGCCGACGGCGAGGACACGGACACACTGGAGGACTTTGTGGGCCATCGAGGGACAAACGTGGGTTCCGTGGCGAAGCTGGACAGGCTGCGACGTATCTTTCTCAACAAACCACCGCGCGTGAAACGCACAAAGCACGCAACGCGACCGAAGCCAAAGGGCGACGAGAACCACGAGACGCAGAGCACGACGACGAGCAACAGCAGCGGTGAGAGCACGGGCGTGGCGAAACGACAACAGCAAGAAGACGAGATAGTGCCAGCCAAGATGACGCTTTCGATCGGCCACCACGTGACAGCACTACGGGACCAGGTCCAGCGGCTCGCGCGGCACCACGACGCTCGTACGTCGCGTTCTCCCCCCCAATGAGGCTGGGTCTTGGTTTGACTGAGTATTGGCGGTGGTTGGTAGATGCGCAACAATGGCAAGCGATGCTCACACAGGCGATCGAGGAGCTCACGTTCGTCAAGCAGCAAGAAGAACGCGCTCTCCAGAGCCACGCACGGCTTGTGCAAGAGGTACGCCTAGCATTGGAGGGTTTGTCGGAGATCTCCTGGTAGAAGCTGATGGTTGGTCTCACGTAGAGCTACGCGCTGCGACTCGAGATCTTTGAGCAGCAATACCGAGCCAAAGTCGCCGAGATCCGCGAGGCGATGCGGGCAGAGATCGCTCAGCAGCGTCAGCAGAGTGAGGCGGCGGTCGTCGCCGCGGCCCACCGTCTGCAGCAGCAGACCCAGCAACTCTTCCAGCCTGACGACGTGCAAGGCCTGGTCGAGTCGCCACCGGCCGTGGCCGCAGCAACGCCCACTCTCACCGATAAGTCGGCCGTGCTCGCCAAGACGACGGCATTTCTCGAGCGGCAGCGCGCACGAGAAGACGCTCGTCGCCGTCGCACGGCAGAGGCCTCTCCTGGTAAAAACCAAGACGCTCCATCACCAGCTCCACCCACGACAACGAATCTCGTGCTGTCTCCCGTCGCTCGGCAGCGTGCCAAGCTGCGCGCGCTTGAGGAAAAACTGGCGTCGTTTGCACCGGCGGCGATCGAGCGCGTCGTGCGGACCGTGGA
>JAADVY010000442.1:0-16731 GCA_023336035.1 Pythium plurisporium
AAACGATGATGGTCGCTTGACCATGATCAAACAATGGCTCGCAACTCTACTCAATTCAATCAAGCTGATTCTTTGCATGACCTCTATAGAGTGACATGGTTACACTCTAAAACGTACCTTTGGAACTGAGGGGAAGAGGCGGGTGGGTCCCAAAGGGTACGGTTTCATTGCCAGCCTGGCTTCCTCCCTATTGACGTCCTCGCAACGTGTGTGCTGTCTTCGCCCACCTCGCCACGCCTCCAGGTCTCGCCACTGCGACCACCGCGGCGCACACGAGCATCCCACGTGCTCTCCTCTGTAACTCGCTCGTGTGTACGGCCTCCTGCTCGAAATTCCGGTCTCAAAACGGCTCTCCACACGACAAAACAATGGCTCGACGCTTCTTCGGTACGCGGACGCTCAGCGGCGACGCTGGCAGCAACGAGAACGACCCGCTGAATGCGTCGGACCCGGCGGCCGACCGTCGCATGGATTGCCCCAGTTTTCTGGTCACTGATTCGCCCGAGGAGCAGATCGTGCGCTTCGAGTGGGACGGCGCGTCGTCGATCGGACTCGAGCTCGTGCGGCTCAAGGCCGCGCCGGTCGCCAAGGTCATCCACTGGACGGGCGACTCGTTGGGCGTCACGTTCGGCATCGAAGAGACCTCGCGCCGCGTGATCGTGACGCGCACGACGCGCGACGACGTCCGCGTCGGGTACCAGCTCGTGCAGGCCATGGGGCACGAAGTCACCGAGGCCAACTTTGACGAACGCATGGGGGCACTCAAGAAAGCCCACGAGATCAGTCGCGGTATTCCGTTCGAGTTTGTCACGCCACCACCGCCCGTCTACGTCAAGAGCTGTGCGGGACCACTCAAGCACGCCGGTGTGGACGGCACATTCGAGCTGCGGTTCGTGGCCGGCCAGGCGATCCGGTATCTGACGATGGAGGAGCTCCACGCGTTCATCCGCAACTCGCCCAAGCCGCTCGCGCTCACGTTCGTGCAGCGCAAGGACTCGCAGTACCTCGCGGCGCTCAAGCGGGAAACCAGCAACGACACGGTCGCGGCGGCGTCGCTCGCGGCCGCGGCGATCATCGGCGTGTCGATTTGTTAAGTTGCATTGGCTTTTGCTTTTTTTTAGGTTCAGAATGTGATGTAGATCCTATCTTGTGCATGTGTTCTTTGAAGATGTCGAAAGAATTGCTCTATGTATGATCAAACGGCGAGGAACTGGGAGAAGCGACTCAGGTCGTGTCGTTCCATTCCCAGTTCTTGACCCACCGCGTGCCGACGCGCTGCTCGATGGCCTGGATGCACTTGTAGTGGATCTGGTTCTCGTGGTTAAACTCTGACAGCTTCATCTTCTTGGCCGCCTGCGACTTGGCCTCGGTCTCTTTCCACGACGGGTCGTTCGGGTCCAGACGCTTGGAGATGATCGCCGTACCTCGCTTCTCCTTGGTCTTGAGGTACCCGGCGATCCACACGTCGTCCACCGTGACACACACCGACGGGATCTTGGCGAGATCTTCCACATCGTGGAAGAACTCGCGACGGTACGCGTTGCCGCAGCACGCCTGGAGAATGTCAACCTTGCGACCGTACGGACGCATAAAGTACGGCACGTACGCCGGTACGGCCCCCACCGAGTGCCAGGGCATCGGGATCACGCCCCAGCCACAAACACCAAGCGCGACCTCGGGACGCAGATCCGCCTCCCACGCGAGCGCCTCGACAAGTCGTGACGGGTACTCAAAGTCGTCGTCCACCGTAATAATCAGTGTGGACGGGTCGTCCTCACGACGCAACGTACCGATGAGCTTGGTGGCCGGGCCATCGTCCACACAGCGGTTGACGACCACGAGCGGACCGAGCGACTCGAGCTCTTCGGGGATCGCGACGTCATCGTATGATCGCTCCGGATGACGCTTCATCGGCCCCTCAGGGATGTTGACGTAGATCTGGTCGGGCACGAGCGTTTGTTGCAGCAGACTGTGGACGCTGTCCATGACCTTGTCGAGTCGGTTGGGCGTGGTCGTGAGCGAGACCACGACACGGAAACCGGGCTTCCACGTGGGTGGCGGGTAGTCACTCGCGCCACGGCCGTTGAAAGAGGACGTGTACACGGCCGTCGCGAGCGGCGAGATACTGCCGTGCCGCACGAGCAGCCCCATGTACACGTACAGCACGAGCAGCAGTAGGGCCGCGACAAGCGCGCGACGTCGCGAGAACGTGCGGACGAGGGGCGGCGCATTGTGGCGCTCGAGCACGTGGCGCGGCAGCACGGGCTGGTCGAGCTGCACGCGGCACCACTGCCACGTCGAGAGCGGCATCTTCATGGGAGATTGCGAGCTGGAAGTGGAGGTTGGACTCTAGAGCCGACGGTGATGATGATGGAGGGAGCCACCTGGAATACCGAGCCAACTCTACTGTAACACCACATCCATTATGATATATCCGAGGTCTCAATATCCTGTATAATTTATGGAAAGTAGTCAACAAAGAGATGTGCATATTCAGGATATGCATTCTGACAGTACTTTGGCACCCTCGGGAACGTGACTAGACCGAACGATTGTTTTCCAAAATTTCTCGTGTGAATCAGTCAATTTTCACTTGCGCGAGATCTGATATCCCACCGATGGGTGAAATTTTGTCCGTTGACCCTTGATGGCCCTGTTTTTCAACGTCGTCTCGTCCGGCCGTAGACGTTTGGTTTCAATAGGTGGTGTGTGGCTTTCTGTGTGTACAGGCAGCTGGGCATCCACCCATCAATGGTTTCAACCTGCCGTCTGGGCGTGAGGTCACACCCTTCGCCGTGGGTGTCGCAACGATGAGGCAGCCCACAATGCTTGGTCAGCAGAAGAGCTGTAATGGCAAAAAATGCTCTATTGGTGTTGCAACAATGCTTCTATCCTACGGACTGTCGGTCGTCTCTATCCGGTCGAGAACGTCCCGAGATATTGGAGAGTTGGTTATAAATATGGGCCCACCATGGCGGCTTTACGCGGAATGCACTTCTTGCAACGACACAAGCGAGAGGCGTCCGTGAAACGTGAGTCGTCCGTCCTTGTTACGATCCTTGAGCAGCGGCATGCTGTTGGATGCACGCAGCGCATTGCACGGAGACGGCCGCGGGTCGCTTCGAAACTGCGACTGGATCTCAAAAAAACTCGAGAGAAGCGTGAGCGTCGAACAGCCCTCCACGTAGCATCGCGCGAGTGCGCGCGCGTCGCAGAGATTGAGGCGCATCGTCACCCGCTCGAAAAACTGCTCGAGCTCGTTCGCGCGCTCTTCGAGCACGCCGCGCGTGTGCAGCAAACGCTTCTTGGGAAACTTGTACGTCTCGCAGCCCGCGAGGAAATGGCATTTCTCGGTGCAGGTGGTGTGGTTCTCCACCAACAACCCGCAGAGCGCCTCCCAAAAGTCGCGGATCTCGCTGTAGCGCTTGCAGAGCTGCCACGCGCGGCCGGCGCAGCGCACGTCAAGCACAAAGACCCATCCTTTGCGGTCGGTCGCGGGCCGTAGCTCCGCGACTTGGACGTGGAGGTGCGAGAGATCGCCGGCCTGGAAGGAACGGCCGGGCTTGGTCGGCGAGCCCGTGGGCGTGAGCTCGTATGCAGCGGGCGACGAGTGCGGCATCGTAGGGAAGTTGGGGAAGTTGGAAAGTGGGGGCGATGATGTGGGGGTTTTGAAGTCGCTTCTGGGAGATGTCACAGACGCACACGGAAGGAGAGGTGTGGGACCGTCAACTGGATACCTCGCTTCAGAAATATTGGGCGGCAGTGCGACACTCGATGGGTTCGCTGGAATATTAGAGACCACTGGAGAGATGATCTCAATGACCAGAGAAGTAGGTTGACTAGGTGGCTTCTCGTGTGGACGAGAGGAAGGAAAATGGAGACTGACACGCGGCATGGTGGTGCGGCCCACAGCGGTGTGATGTGGTGGGTGCCCATGAAGGGGTGTCAGTTCTTTCTTTTTGTTGGTACTGGAGGTGTAGGGTTGCAGCCCAGAGTGTCTGCTCGGCGTGAGTGGTCCATGTGGTCGGAATGACCACCATGGGTCACCCTTTCAGCAGCGCGTCGGATTGGCCCCAACCGGGAAACGGGGCCTCTCCGGATTGGGCCAGACCGTGAAACGGGGAAATGTGCCCAATCATATGGTGTAGAAGAGCGAAAAACGAGAAGAAGCGGGAGGTTGAAGTTTGCACCGAGTGCGGGTAGGGGACCTTTTGGCTCTGCAAAGTGCAGGTTGAACATCCAACGGCCACGGAACCGAAGAAACGGTTCTGTTGGTGGGGTTTCCTCTCCCGTCAAAACCACACGACCGTTCCGGGGTCAAGACATCGTCTTATGGATTTGACAGCAAAAGACGCCTCATCGAGACCCGCGGCACATGGGAGTTGCAGCTGGGTGAAAGTCCGATCCGTCCATCTTTACACCGACCAGCCCCACGCCAGAGAGCCACCGGAAACGTGGCCGCATCGATATCCACCATGACCACCATCGTCGGGGATTTTGGGGTGAGATCGGTTCTGCCGACAAAGCCGTCCTACAGCTGCGAGTGTGCGAGTGCTGTTCTGCGTTCGAATTTTTTTGTTCCAGGTTTTGTTTTGGTTCTGAACAGAACAGTCCCCCCTCCAATTTTCCACGGTTTTTTTTTGTTGGCCGAGATCAAAGAAGGCCGTGAATTCGTTCTTGTTCCTTGTCGTTTATTCGAAATTTCGCGTTTATATCTTAGGATAAATCAAATCCGGCATTCGAGCGGATCGCGTAGAGCAGCTTTTGCTTCATGATCTCCTTGCTCGAGTACGTGGGCAGCTTGAGGAGGTTCATACACGTGGCACTGGAGGGCAGTCGCTCGTCGTCATCGATGCGAACTTGGTGGATGCAAATTTGCGGTGCGAGCTGGCCAAAGCCTAGCAATGGCTGCCGTGAGACGCTCGTGATGAACTTGAGCAACGCCGCACGGTCTTCGGCCGTGAACTCGTTCTCGACGAGGTCCCAGAACCACTGGATCGGGCGTTGCGACGGGTGGTAGCCGCCACCGTATGCCGTGTGCCGCTGCCAGTCGACCACGTCGATCTTGTTGGCGGTGCCGCCGATGAGCATTTGCAACTCTGAGGGTGAAAACATTTGGATCCACTTGGCTGGGATCAAATCACGGAAGCCACGCAAAAAGGCGGCACTCTCGTGGGACGACAACACGTTCAGCTTGTAGTTGGCCAGTAAATGGATGTAGCGGATCCTGTTCTCGTTCGTCACGGGCACATTCGCGCCGTCTGGGATCAGGTGGCGTGTCACAACTTGGCCAAACTCGACCTCGCTCACGCTGAACGTCAGCGCGAGGTCCTCCACGTTGCCCTTATAGTGTTTGAGCTGCATGAGGTTGCGGTACAAATCCGGATCCAGCGAATGCAGATCGTCAATATAGTTGTACTTGCCGAGTAACTTGTTCAGGAAGAACGCAGCAAACTGCGGCTCCACAAGAATCTCTTCGTAGACGGCCTTGCCCAGCACACGCCCGAGGAAGCGGAACCGATCGGTGACGTCCTTGGCAGTGTCGACAATCAACCTCGCCGACGGATTCGGATACAAGAGCTGTTCGTTCGTCGCCAGAAAGAATCCGTACTCGGGTGAGAACGCATTTTTCGTGAGCTGGTCTATGTATTCCTTGAATACGCCACCACCATCGATGCCAGCCTCTTCCAGTCCTTGTTCGTTCACAAAAGTCACTTTGATGCGCGATTTAAGTGCACTCGGGGATTGGAGATCGCACAGTTTCTGGAAAAATTCGAAACTGTCGTCGACGATCTCGTCTCGCTTGACGCGAACCTGGATCGCGCGACTAAACTCATCTCGAAAGTGGGCCATATTGCGTTTCTCCTCGTCCAGAAGCTTCTCGAACAATAGCACACGGTCGTTGAAAGAGAACACTTGAGGGATCGTTGTCAAGATCAGTGACGCCCGAGCATGAGGAGTGAGCGTCGCGTTCGATGACATCAAAGAGGACAGCGCCTGCAGTTCGTACAAGTCGCCCTCCATGGATTCCAATTCCACTGTCTCTTTGATCGCAGGCATCGATGGCCACAGCCATGCACCCTCCGGTGCGAACCGACGACGGCAATCACGGTCGTACAGTTGATTGAAGAGCTTCACGGAGGTTGTGAGAGCTGGAAAGAGGTTCGCGTTGACCGCAACAGCCTGATTCCCGTATCCTGAGCCCCGAGTATTCACATTCACGTTCCAGCAAACGTCGAAAATGAATTGCTTGAGAAACGATACGATCTGAGAAATGTCGTTCACGCGGAACGGCCATGCACGATCGTAGAAAGTCTCGTCATCCAGCGTCAGCAGCATGTGGCTGTAGATAGCATTGAACAGAAGCATCGGTTGTAGAACATCGTCACTCATATCGCGACGAGCTGAACTTGGCCCGCTGCTTATCGATGACTTCAAGAGCTCCCATATACGTGTCACCACGGGAGCACTTGGTTCGCTATTCGAATCAGCATCACCGCGACAGACTGCACTAAGAAACGTGGAGAACGCTGGCGCTGGTAGCTTGAACGATTGGCGAATGGAGAGCAAGTGAGTTCGGCCCAGTCCGAGCAGGAAGGTCGCGTACACTCGGGAGATGTTACGAAGGGCCGATGGAGAACAAAGAGTGTCGAAAAGGTGACCTACGAACCTCGAGTCGCACAGTTGTTGCCACTGTTTCTTGATACCTCGCTCCCACGCAGCTAGTGACACGATTGCTTTCTCCATGTGCTCGCGATCTTCATCAATATCAGCCGTCTCCAAAGTCAGTTGTGCTTGCGCAAACGCCATTGCGTAATCCTCGTCGTCCATATCCACATCTTCGCTGACGCTAATTGTGGGGAATGGAGAAGATGAGGAGTCGACGTCGAATGCCCATCGAATATGAGACTTGGAGATGATCCGCGCAAGCACTGCCGTTCCTCGTGTAACGATTGGTGCTGAGAACGTGCTCAGGGCCAGCAGATCGAGCACGTTCCCCACCGCAATCGCGCCCTCGCCCCACGATAACCCAGTCGTACCAGCATCGTCATTCGACAGCACGGACAGCACCGCTCCCCAAAACTCGCCGTCGCTTGAACTCTTCTGCGTCGCACTGGTACCGCCAAGACTTTGCATCACTCGTTGCTACCGTAGAAAATACACACCAGCGTCAGGCAAATGGTCTTTGAAACTTCCATCCGCAACACAACGTACCACAAGCGGGGACGAAAATGCGCCAGGCGTGAGCACAATCTTCCTCGCAAACTGCACGAGCACGGCATCGCGTGGTGTATCTTGTGTGTTCTCGGTACACTGCGCGTAGATCGGTTCCAGCGCGAGCACGGCGAGCTGAACCACGACCTGCGCGACGCGATCCGCACTGGTGACGCCGCTCTGGACTAGCCGTCGCAGTGCCTCGAATGTGCCAAATTCGTGACTCTGAGCGAGTCGCTGTAGCAGTCGTGGTAGTGCCGCGTCGACGTCCGAAGCCCCCGCCGCGACGTACCGGTCGCGCGTGGAAAACGTCTCGAGCAAGACGACACACAGCGTCTTGAGCTGCTCCGCGACGCCCCCAACCCCACCCACGACGATCCGCAACGCGATCTCCAGCACGCGCGCGATCTGATACGTCCACGTGCTGTCTTTGGGCATCGCCAAGAGGTTCAGCTCGTTGGACGCGCCGCCTTGCAACGCACTCATCAGCAATAGCACGAGCACATAATTCTGCGCATTCGCGAGCCGCAGCGTCGTCACGTCGCGTGAAAGCCGCACGTGGTGGTCGTCGCGTCCCTTGCGACCATACACCATCAGAAACTTGCGTAGTACGATCTGCAAGGTCTCTGTGGGGACAGGCGTCGACGGCGGCGCACCGCCCGGTCCGACAAGCGTCGCGAGCTCGCTCTCGAGCTCACTGAACACGCGCGAGCGGACGCGACGCGTGGTCGCGACCCCGCGACACAGCGCCTGGATCGTGGTGCTCGCGGCCGCGCGTTGCCGCTGCACGAGCCGCTCTTCGCGCAGCCGCTTGGACTGTTGCAGTAGCTCGTCTTTGGAGAGACCCGCACCGGCCGCGGTCGCCGTCGTACCAGCGGTCGTACTACTAGAGGCGGTCGCATAAACGGGCTTCTTGCGGCCGCTGAGGTTGACCTTGCGCGAGCTCTTGAAGCTGCCGTCGAACATGGTCGTCCAGAGGTTGGGAGCTTCTCGAATGAATGGGATCCTGATATTCGCACGGGGGGGGCGACGGTGCCGTGAGGGGGGACTATTTCTCACTCGAACCCAGAGAAGAAGAACACAAAACCAGTCAGGGAGGTACTAATATGGAACAAACAGTAGAGCAGTGTCAAAACACGGTGGCACGCGAAAGGGCGTGGAGGTGGTGGAGTCGGAGACCTGCTCGAGGACGGGAGGGACGATGGCGGCGACGGGCACGAACCAGCGGCTGCTGGATGAGGAGGCGGCACGGAAGGCGCGGATCCGCATGGCCTTCGACATGTTCGACAAGGAGAAGAAAGGCTGCGTGATCCAAGAGTGCGTGGCGGCTGCCACCAGGTTGAGGGACCAATCCGGTGCAAACACTGACGTGGATGCTGATCGCTTTAGGGAAGTGAGCACGATCATGCGGTACCTCGGTGCGTACCCGAGTGAGAAAGACATTATCAAGAAAATCCTCCCAGAGATGCAGGAGGACGAGCCGTCAACATTTGTCGCGTACGACCGCTTTGAGAAAAAAATGCTCGAGGTCATGTTCACGAACGAGTACGCGCCCGACACGGACGAGACGCTGCTCGCGGCGTTCCGCGTGATTGACAGCGAGAAGAAAGGGTACATTGATGCGGACGTGATGCGTGAATTGCTGATCACAAAGGGCACGCCGTTCCGCGATAAGGAGATCGAAGGTTCGCGGCGCGACGGTGTGGTGATGAGGAACGCATAGGCACTGACCGAGTCTTTGTCATGGCTAGCGTTTCTGAGTGTGGCCAAAGACCCTCAAACCGGTCGCATTTACTACGAAGATTATATCGCACTGATGGTGCAGGCGCATGACACGAAGAAAGGGTGATAGTGTAGTACGTTCGTTACAAGAACGAGAGGCAAATCAGGACGACGGCCTGGTTTCATCGCTCAAAGATCATGTTGTGGTCTTGTCAGTTCAGTCTTTTCGTCGCCGTCACTTGAAACCGCACATCCTACTGAGGAGCTTGTGGTACGGTATTCTTCTGTATGGGTGATTGCATGTCCAACCCATGACAACCCGTTCGCAAGAACGCACATGCGACGTTCGCAGGTACGCAGTTTGGGGGCAATCAAACCCACTCGGCAAAGTTGGCGGTGGTTGTATCATCGACGACCGAGTGCACTTTCAAGCACTTGCTTCAGAGATGATGTAACGCTTCCCTGTGGGACTTGAGGCGTCGTAAGGGTGGCCGCACGCACTTGACTGTTGTCCACGGTGGCCTTCGGTTGATTTCTTGCAGTCAGCGTGACGACTCCGTCCAGTTGTGCCTGTCGATGCTTTCTCACCTGAGCTGATAGTTTGTGGGCCAGTCGTGGAGTGGCGTGTTCATCATGAAATTTTCTTTCCCGTTCTTCCCGTTCTTCCTCTGCAACACGATCAATTACTGACTTGTAAATGGATTCACGTGGAGTCGTCAGAGCAAATCGTGGGCCTGCCTGCACAGTCATGGAGCCAGATAGCAAGTGTGCTTGCGAGTTCTTGAAGCTCTCCACTTGCTGGAATGACGCGTCGTCGCTCTGATTTCCATGATGGTCCTGCGAGCTTGACCTCTTTTGGTCGTTTCCGACTGCGGGATGGATTCCCTTGTATATAAGGCGCAGTCGCTCTTGTTCCACTTCATACAGCAACTCGGTATAGTCTTTCTTCATCTTCTCACAATATTGTCGGTCCTCCATGTACACGACATCTCCGCATCGCTTCTCCAGCTCATCCAGCGATTCCCGACATAAATCGGAGGCATAGTTCAGTTGATAGAATAGGGCGTCACGCTCTTTCTGCTCCGTCAGGCGGTGAGTGGACAGCGAGCGGAAGTGGCGTCGTGGGTCGCTTGCAACCAATTCGAACTTTCGGAGAGCATCCAACGCCTTCTCGCGCTTCAGAATGTAGTGTGCTGCTTGTTCCCAAAGAACCACAGCGTCTGGGAAGTGATCGTAGTGATCAGCGTGTGTATACTTCAGTACAAGGTCGAGCTTTGCCTTTGGTTTCATCTTCAGCGCAGCCAAGACCGCTTCCATACGGCGCTGTAAATCGACTCGCAGCGGCAGTGGTGCATTGCTCGCTGCCCCTGCATTCGAACCCTGTTTGGAATTCTGCGGCATGCTTCGTTTGCGGCCGTCGTGCGTATGGGAAGAGGTTGAAGAACCTTCGTTTGCTTCGTAGAGATGCTTCTGCAATATAACACGGCGGGCGGCTTCTTGGTCCACCACGTTTCGTTTGACAGGGGATCGATCGGCCATCTTGCTGATGATGCTGTCTAGCGCCATTTTGCGGGCATTCGTCGAACTTGTAGGAGCACTTATTTCGGGGATGGTTGCTGTGTGCTCGCTTGCCGTGTGGGAGATAGATTCATCACCGTAGTCTCCATCCACTTCGGGCAAGGCAGAGTCTTCATCAGCAGCTTGATGATCGTGGTTACCGGCGTCGTCGACGTCGTCTTCCTTTGTCTGGCCTGTATTGAAGCCACGCTGATTGTCATAGAAGCTGGCCTCTGGAACAAAGCACGAGTTTACGAATGGGGCGTTGCCATGTTTTGCCAGTGTAGATGATGTAGCTGCTGATGATGCAAACACGTTCCGCATACTTTGCGATACCGACCCGCCGTTTGTAGCTCCAACTTTACTTGATATTCGCCGCCGTGCATCGGCGAACTGTCCAAGCGTCATTGGATCTCCGTCCACTATGGTCGCAATCGCAGAAGCACTCGCGCCATTTGTGCCACGGATGGCTTTAGGGCCGGTAGTTTCTGCAGAGGCTACGGACTTCGACGCCAAAACGTCTTCCGGTGCACCAGTGTCTTGTGCATCGTCCTGATAGTAACTTAGGTAGTCATCGGCACGGCTTTTCGCAATTGGGTCATCCTGGAATGGTAGATTCGTGCACACGGCTCGAAGATTTTCCTTGAAGAGGACATTTCTCTTGTCGAGTAGAAAGGTGCTCTCTACAGCAGACATATAGTCGATGAGAGCGCTTGTATCCGGAAATGCTGGAGCCCACTCATCTCTGATCAAATTCTCCAGCGACTTCATCGTAAATGCAATTGGCTGGATGCACTTCAAGCGGAACATGTGCGAGCCAGCACTACTGCCGTCTGAGACAGGAAATGTTGGATAGTTCTGGTATACGCTTCCGTGAAATCGAGGACGAGCTGAATAACTTGTATTTGGCGAGTTGTTTGTACGATCACCCGCATCGTCTTGCTGTGCTTCTTCGGACGAATGAGCACATCCATTTTGAGAGGATTCTTGAGCAACGCCGACAGTGAAATCGTCCCGAAACTGCCTGAACCTTGCGATAGCATGTTCTCGTATGGACGAAGAAGCCGGGCGAGGTTGAGTTCGAGCATGGGATTTTGTAGCTGCGGGTGAAGAAGTTGGGCGCTTGACAGTGTGTCCATCTCTGGCGGTGTTTGGACGTCTTGCCCCAAAGATTTTCGATAACGCAACATCAAACGACTCTCGGGGGAGAGTCAATACCTTGGCCTGTGTCGAGCATGCGACGAGTGTGGAAGGCCAAGTCTCTGTCTTCAAGAGAAGGCCCAACTCTCCGTAAACGACACTTCCACTATCAGGCTGCTTGTCACTCGATCCGTATCCATTAGACCCTGAACTATTGTTAATCAAAGATGGTGCATTGTTCTCTTGGTCACAGATCGTATCGCCGTCCATCACCACGAGCAAGGTATCCATCGATGTATCCTTGCAGCAGATCGAAGTGCCTTGTGCGAACAGTTTCCATCGAGTCCCTTTCGCGATTTCAATGAGTTGGTCCACTGTGAGACCACGGAAGGAGTCCAACGTCATCAGCAAGGTGATCACCAAACGGAGCAACTTCGTTGTATCCTCGCGGTTGAGTGTACTTTCAGGCGGATCTTTCCAGAATGGAAAATTCTCTCGGGTTTTGCTGTACACAGCAGCGGTAACTTTCTCCTGAATGTGGTCCCCAAGCTGATCGGATCTTGGTTGATGTGACACTACGGAACTCCTATCACGCGGTTCGAACAAACGGTTCTTCGCTAAGATGCGCTCCAATGCTTGCATCTTGAAATGATGGGCAGTTGCCACTGGCGTATCACAAACCCCGACGTCATTGTCACGATTGCCTGCTCCTCGCATGTCAGCACTGGACTCTGGGTGAGACACCGGTTCCTGACTGCCAGAAAGGATATCTTTTGTTCCGACAACTTGCGAATCGCGGTCTTGGGCGGTTTGATTGTGATGGAAATCTAGTTTGCTCAGCACTGCTTGATACAGTCGTTCAAGTGTTATTTGACGTCGCAACTCCAGCTTGAACATGGACTCGAGTCGAAACAAATTTGAAGCACGATCAATCACGCCGACTTTGACACTCTTGAGCAGCATTTTCCGCACCTGGTGGTAGATGACCTCGCCAAGCTGAAATCCAACCTCCGAGAGTTTCGCGTACACATCGTTCACACAGAGGAATGGCCGCTGCACTTCTTTTGGAGACGTTCCAACAAACGACGACCTTCGTCTCTCTCCGCTTTTCGGCCGCTCAAAATGGCTTGGGACAGTAGCTTGATCCCCGTCATCTGGAGTCTCTCCGTCAGATGAAGCCGTGCATTTCGGAAAATGTGCTGCAAGAAGCGTCCGCAACATGTCTGGTCGTTGCCGCAGCGCGACCAACAACTGCGCCACGTACGCCTCCAAGTGCCGACGCCACACAAAGCCCTCGCTGCCTGACAATCCATGAGGCTTACCATCCGACTGCGTGGTGGATGGATCGCCGCCACTTGAATCCGTGGATGGAGTCTCCGTTGCGGCAACAAACGGCCGACTTGCTCGGCGCGCACTCGGTCGTCTCGCACTCGGCACACGCGGCACGGAGGTCATCGCGTAATCACACTTCCGATCATCGCGTACACCCATCTCCAGACTGCCATCTTTCCAACCACCCACAGCCACCGTTAGCAATCGGCATTCGCCGTCTATGCCTCCATCGTCCACGCACCTCGCAGCTCCTGGAATGTCCGCTGCCGCTCCTCCGCCGTCTGCAGTAGCGCGTACACGTCCTCTTCATCGTTCCCCTGCGTCACCGACGTCTGAACTGCACGCACGACCGTCTCGTTCTCGGCAACGTGGAGCAACTGCGTGGGTGTTTCCTCGGTCGGCAGCGCACGCGACGCGGCCGCCCGCACGACCAGCAGAGCCGACTCGTCTCCCACATGAGCTGCTGGTGCGGATGCCTCGTCTGTCGCGTTCCCCACGTCGCCAGCGATCTCCATATCGGCGCCGACCTCCCTCCTTATCGTCCCATGGTGGTGTCTCGCACGGTTTGCAGTCGGTTTGTCCCGGTTTGCAACCTGACCATCACTCTGGAATCCCGTAACTTACGTCGAAATATTTTATGTAGGGGACGTAACTTACTTCGAAAAATTACCTCTCACTTCCCCAGCTGTTGGTGCGTTCTCAGATCTGACGCCCTCCACGTCCTTTCGCGTGACGTCCCGCTGAGCTGACTGGCTCGAGAGTGATGGTCGTATGGATCCACAAAGCAAAGAGCTCACCATCCACAAACACAACAGTCTCTCTCTCTCTTTCCCTCTGCTCAGTTTCGCTTCTTCCTCGCAGCACAGAACGAGACACGATGGACAGCTACGGGACCGTCGCCTTCACGCACGAGCAGGACGCGTTCCTGCAGCAGGCGCCGCCCGCGCGCCGCAGCCGAAGCAAGACGCCGCTCGCGGCGCTCGCGGTCGGTGCCGCCGTGGGCATCGCTGGGCTCGGCTACTGCGCGTCGCTGCAGTCGACGCTCGCGAGTCAGCAGGCCATGCTCGTGAAGATGCAGCAGCAGCTGTGCGTTCTTATAGCTCACTGTGTGGAAAGGGAGGGGAGAGTGACTGACGGACGTGTGGATGGCTCTAGTGAATCGATGCACGCGGTCGTGCTCGACAAGCCGGCGGTCGTGAGCGCGAGCAAGTCGTCCTCGGGTAAGAAAGACAAGGAGACCAAGATCAAGAAGTTCCCACACAAGTTTGCGGTCCCGTACGCGACGCCACTCAAGACGCAGGACAACCGCGGCACGTGCTGGGACTTTGCGACCGTCGCGGTGCTCGAATACACGTACCGCGAGCAGGGTATCCGCGAGGGCTGGCTTCAGGAGGACGAGTACCTCCCGCTCTCAGAGCAAGCGTACGGTGCCGAGGTGCTGCGTCTGTGCTCGGGTCCGGCTGGTTCGCCGCAGCAAGTCGCATGCCTCATCCCGGGCAACGAGATCTGGAAGAACTCGACCGAGGGTGGCGAGTCGGCCGAGCTGTACTACCTCGTCAATGGTCTCAAGAACTCGATCTTCCCCGTGTCCGTTTGCCCCTACGAAGTCAACAGCGGTAACGACACGCGCTGCGACGGCCTCGAGCAGAAGCGCGCGACGAACCCGCTGAGCCTTTCGGTCAAGAAGCTCGACACGTACTACGAGGAGGTCGCAACCAAGGAGGCGTTACTGCGTGACCGTCGTGCCATGGCGTTCACCACGTCGATGCCGTACATCACCCACTACTACCCTTGTATCGGCGAGTTCGCTGAGGACCCGCGCTGCGACCCGGCTGGACCGTCGTGCACGCTCTGCCCTGCCGAGCTCTCGGCGACGACGTGCTGCATCCCCGTGACGGGCGGTGAGAACTTCAACATGCACGGCGAGTTCATCTCCAGCGTCGGCATGACGCTTGAGGGTGGCCACGTGATGACGCTCGTGGGCTACAACGACGTGTACCGCAGCAAGGACGGCTACACGGGTGGTTACATCCTTAAGAACTCGTGGTGGGATGGTATCCACCCAGCTCTCGGCCCCAAGCACGCGCGTGGTAGCCACTCGATCAAGTACTGGCTCCAGGAGATCTCGGACTGGGAGGAGCGCTCGATGTGCCCGAACAGCTACAACCCGGAGAACTGGTACCAGTGTGGCAACTTTGACGAGGTGATCCACGCCCACGGCGACGTTGGCGCGCGTGTGCCGCTCGCGACGAAGCGTGAGAAGGCGTCCGTCGCTGGCATCGAGTCGTGCCTCTCTGAGGAGACCAAGCTCTACGCAGACACCAACTTGCAGCCGCTCCACTTGAAATGCACGGACGAGGCGTACTGCAACGTCGACACGAACTTTACGTACTTTGTGCGCAACATGACGGACTTTGGCGATCGCATGCAGATCATGTGTCTCTTTGAGCACGACACTGTCTCGACCAACTCGAGCGAGCTCTGCCTGCCACCGTTGACCATCGAGCAGATCGCGTACGTGCTGTCGCCCGTGGACGAGGAGATTCGTGAGAACGATCCCGACGCCTGCGGATTCTATTTCTACCCGTACGAGATCCAGCAGCAGTACAACAGCAAGTTCGGCAACTTTTACGTCAACAACTACGAGATCGAGTGGGACGCGCAGTCGTATGCCGCCAACAAGGAGAAGTTCCCGGAGCTCGACTACTCGGATATCGAGGCGTCCACCAAGAAGCAGAACAAGTACTCGTTTGTCGGTCCGTTCCCGTTCGCCAAGGTCGTCCCAGAGGACGCCTGGCACGGTGGCGAGTTGTAAATCACTCTGCAGTCGAGCAGTTAGACGCCTGTCATGACGATCTTCATTGTTCATAGCGTCCGTCTCACACCATGATTGTACTTGGTAAAGCAGATTTAACAATGATCGACTGAGACGAAAACGAGGATTCTCCATTAGAAAAGTGATTCTTGTGAAGAGTTGCTACGCAGTGAAAAGATGCGACGGAATAAGTCGCAGGCAGGGACAAGCCGGTTTCTTACGCGCACTTGCCACCCTTGCACGAGAAGCCAGGGCCGCACTTGGGGATCCAGAGCCCCTGCGAGAGGTCAAAGCACTCGGTCGTCTTGGGCGTCGGCGCACGGCACTCCTGTGTGCCACGCGCGCACCACTTGCCACTGTCACACGGCTTGTAGCAGATCGCGCCGCCCGGGACGCCGGGGTTGGGCTTACGAGCGGCATGGCTCTTGTGCGCACCCTTCTCGCACTTGCCGTTCTTGCAGTAAAAGCCCGGGTCGCACTTGGGGATCCACAGCGCCGTTGCGTAGTTGAAACACTCGCTCGAGTTGGGTTTGGGGGTCCGGCACGTGTCGGTACCACGCGCACACCACTGGCCACCGGGGCACTGCTTGTAGCAGATCGCACCACCCGGGACGCCCGGGCTCGGGTCGTTGGTGTTGTTGCCTGAGCCCTGTTCGCACTTGCCGTCCTTGCAGTAAAAGCCGGCGTCGCACTTGGGGATCCACGTGGCCGTCGCGTAGTTGAAGCACTCGGTCGTGTCGGCCTTGGGCGCACGGCACTCCTGTGTGCCGCGCGCGCACCACTGGCCCGTGGGGCACTGCTTGTAGCAAATGTCGTTCTGCTTCTCGTGGACGTGCACGCGAACGTGGACGGTGGTGGCCGCCGAGGCGTCGGCGCCAGCAAGAGCGGCGGCTGTGGCGAGCGCGAACACAGCGAACTTCATGGAGGGCTTGAGAGGGGGGGGGGGGGGG
>JAADVY010000443.1:0-16729 GCA_023336035.1 Pythium plurisporium
AGTTCGATGCGGCCCACGACAAGGACTTGGGCGGTGCGGCTCGCGAGGCGTTGCTCTTTGAGAATATGGAGAAGAATGCGACCGCGGCTCGCGACGACCAGGAGAAGGAGAAGGCGAACCACGCCTAAACGAGTCATTGAGGGCACCACCTCATGATGGAGATTGCGTAGTACATGCGTCTATTCATTCAATTTTTAGCGTCAAAATTGCCATACTCCCCCAATGCCTTGTCACTTGCGACGCAACGGTTGACTCACCTCATGGCCAGTACGTGGTTCCTTGGCTTTTGACAAGACGGAAACCTCGCTCGGATCGCGGGCTTCGTGTGTGCGTTCGAGACCAAACGAAGAATGCTACTGACTGAGCTGAACGAGGGTGTCTACGGCTGGTGCGGCTATAGCCAAGGCGGACACTGTCCTATTCGAGGCTTGCGTGAGACGGATCCGGGAAATCTTCATCCCTTGACTGAGCTCACGGATCAAAAGCTGACGTTGCTTTGTTGAACTAGCGCGTTGGACCTGTACTGCCTTAGCAGCTGGACTAACTTTGCGTGGTGCGGATCTGTTGCAAGTTGCCGTCGTGCGGGCAGGACGCAAAAACGTACCATAGAAACTGAAGTGCAAAGTACTGTATCACGGCCCGTGGTCCACGGGACCGAGAATGCTAGGAGATCTAACGGGAGGGAACGAGAAAGCCCGTGGCCTTGAAACTTCTTCTGATTGCTCAAACTTAATCGGCGCGTCTTGAAAGAAGAAGGCGAAAGCGGAGTTGCTTTGTGTTCCACCGTTTGCTGCTTTGGCCGATCTTCATGCCTCACGAATGCGAGTCCCCTCCCCTGCATCCATCAAATCACGCCATTGCTCTCCAACATACGAAGTAGCTGTACGTACTGTACTTGGTTGAAGCAGGGGCCGATCTGAGCCGTGCCTTCATGACCGGCTCTCTGTCGAGTGTTCTAGGAGTGTATCCTCGCTGAGCAAGGCCACAACACCCATGTACCTCGCTCAGGAGAGGGGCTGCTGTTTTTGAGCATACTCAATATTACAGTGTTTTATTTTGTCTTTTTCTCTCGTGTGAGACGGGAATCCCGTCTCACACGAGAGAAAAAGACAAAATAAAACACTGTAATTGAGTATGCTCAAAAACAGCATCCCGTCACGGGAAGTGACCCGCATCGGTGGATAGCCGTGCACAGTCTGTTCCAGGAGTCTCGTTCTCCAGCAATATGGGATAGTGAATGTAGTACCAGACTACGTCTTGGTGTTTTTGCAGTCCCCGTCAACACTGAGGTTTCGGACCTGCCCGATTTCGCGACCTCATTGTTTGATCTCTGTAAAACAAACCAAAAAAAGTCGGCAGAATCCTCGGCTTTTTCCAAGCGGAAACGTCTGCTCGATCTTTTGATCTTTTCCCGGTGGGCCGTTTGCATCGAACCAGCGGATCGACCCTCGCGCGCAGCCACCACACGGCGAGCAGAGAAGTTGCGTGGGTGCTCACTTCGTGTCCATCCACTCATCCAAAGGGATGCATCTCCAACGCATGACCGGAAGCCTGGCTCACTCAAGTTCAACGAGCCGCAACTGCAACTTTGGGCCGTGAAGGGCGTACTGTTTCATCGTGCATGGGAGGCTTCCCAGCGGGCTTCTTCCACAATAAGGGGCTGCCCCCTTGCAGTCGTGCTTTGCTCGATGGCAGTGCCTTCCCAGCCGATCACACCGACTAACCTGAAGCTCATTGTGCAATTTGCCACGACCCGAGCAAGCCCAGCCACGCACCTGCCAGCTCCGCCCCCCTCGTAAGTCTAAGCCCAAGAAATATGGGGTCGG
Source organism: Pythium plurisporium (assembly GCA_023336035.1). Lineage (NCBI taxonomy): Eukaryota > Oomycota > Peronosporomycetes > Pythiales > Pythiaceae > Pythium > Pythium plurisporium. The sequence continues at coordinate 1,827 of JAADVY010000443.1, forward strand.
AGAGTCACTACGCCGTCGTCACGACCCCCGACGTTCATGCGTCGCCTCCGCCGCCTGTTCCACTCCCCGTCTCGGAGAAGAACATGACGGTCAGCCAGTACTTGCGTACGCGGTTCACGACGCTCAAGCCCCCCATGGAGAAGCTGCCCAACCCCATCCGCTTGCTCGGCACCTTGAACCGGCTCCAGTGGATGAACTTTGCCGTGGCATTCGCGACGTGGTCGTGGGATGCGTTCGACTTTTTCACGGTCTCCATGACGCTCGAGGAGCTCGCCGAGACCTTTGGCAAGCCCAAGTCGGACGTGACGTGGGGCATTTCGATCACGCTCATGTTCCGCTCGGTCGGATCGCTCATCTTCGGTCTCGCTGCCGATCGTTACGGTCGTAAGTGGCCGTTTGTCGTGAACAACATCATGTTCATCGTGCTCGAGCTGCTCTCAGGCTTTTGCAACACGTTCGAGCAGTTCATGTGGTGCCGTGCGTTCTTCGGCATCGCCATGGGTGGCATCTGGGGAAATGCCGTCGCGACTGCGCTTGAAGACGCTCCGCCCGCAGCGCGTGGTATCATCTCCGGTATTCTGCAGCAAGGTTACGCGTTCGGCTACTTGATGTGCACGGTCGCGTCTCGCGCGTTGGTCGACACGACGAGCCACGGCTGGCGTCCGCTCTTCTGGTTTGCTGCTGTCCCACCGATCTTTATCATCTGGTTCCGCATGTACCTCCCCGAGACCTCCGTGTTTCTGGAGCGTCAGCGTCTCCGTGAAGCGACCACGAACGCTAACAAGGCTTTCATTGCCGAGGGCAAGGTGGTCTTCCGCAAGAACTGGACGCGTGTGGTATACCTGGTCATGTTCATGGCCGGTATGAGCTTTACATCGCACGGCTCGCAGGACCTGTACCCGACGCTGCTCAAGAACACGAACCAGTTCAACGCTGACCAGGTCACGGTGACGCAAGTCGTCGCGAACCTAGGTGCGATCACGGGCGGAACGCTCTGTGGATACTACTCGCAATCCATCGGCCGTCGTCTGAGCTTGCTGCTCATGATCTTTGTTGGTGCGGCATTGCTGTACCCGTACACCCACGTGCGTACGATGTACGTCGTGATCGCGGCGTTCTTCTTCCAGTCGTGCATCCAGGGCGCATTTGGTGTGATCCCGATCCACCTTCTCGAGCTCTCTCCGCCCAAGTACGCGACGTTCTTTGCCGGCACGGCGTACCAGCTCGGTAACTTGATCTCGTCGACCTCGACGACGATCGAGGCCAAGCTCGCGGAGCTCTACCCGCTCCCACCCGGTCCGAACGGCAAGGAGCGCTACGACTACGGCAAGGTGATCGGCACGCTCATGGCGTGCGTGTACGCGTACTTGGCACTGATGGTGCTGCTCGGCCCGGAGTCGCGTGGCCAGGAGTTTGACGACGCCCACGACGAGGATCTCGGCGGAGCCGCGCGTGAGGCGCTGCTGCTTGAAAGCGTCCAGAAGAGCCCGGCGCACGACCTGGAGAAGGAGAAGGCCCACGTCTGAGTCTGAGCAAGCGGAATCGCGCGGTCACGCAGCATGGTCTGATCCATACTATTGTTGTGCATGTGCGTGGGTCGAGCTGTGGGCTGTGTGCCTACAGTATCTTGTGTTAGCGGGAAAAAGCGACGAAAAAAGGAGGCAAAAGAAAAGAGAATAACTCGTTGGCTTCTCTATGTCCCAAATACATACGAGTACATAGACAGGCGCCTGGTAACGTGGGTCAAGGTCCCCCGGCACAGCATAATCTCATCTCCAATGCCGGTGCTGGATGATGCGACCGCAGAACCAGACGAGAAAGGGACCCGCAAAACTTCAGAGGGAGTGAAGGGGGCGGCGACCGTCTGGGCGATACCCTCACGTTACGTGTGCGGTGGATTTCTGGTGCGGATTTCCATCGGGGGTCCACATGCGGAGCGTCCCCAATCGGAGTGCGATACCAAAAAGCGGACCAGCTGCGGCCTCCATGTCGACGGCATCCGAGTGGTGGCTGCTTCCGTGGGTTCTTCCACAGTGTGGAGATTCGCGACTACATATCCACATTTTCTTGAGACATGGGGCTCGATACAAGTGAGCCGGATTTGTGTGGAGAGAGCGTGGATAGGTCGCATGATGCTGGTGTCTCCCGATACTCGAACGAAGCGTTCACAGCAGCGTTCACAGATTGGTACCAAACCAGTAGAACATGAGACTGAAGCGTGTTTCACCCAACAAAACGGCCTGGTGTATAATACCGTGTCTCTACAGTAGCTTTCGTTGCAAACCATTGTTCGTCGCGATGGCATGAGAAAGAGCGGGGGCCAGGACTCACCACGCTCGCATTTTTGATCTTTGACGAGCAACGCATTTGCGACAATCTCTGGAACGTACCTAACACGGTCGTGTCTGCCAACACACGTGCAGCTGAAGCAGCGGAGCTTGACGACCGGCTCTCCGCGCCCCCCTCACAAGTCGCTAGTGATGGGGATGGGCCATCACCCTTGACAACAGATAATCTACATAGAATAAATCATTCAACACCAGGTACTGGTATCAAAAAACCTGTGGTTATTGGTACCCGGCAGAAACCGATTCGTTCTGATCTAGTCGCAAAATGGGCTGTGTCCCTGAAGAGCCGGAACACGAACAAAGATCCCCAGCGAGGACATCAGCGGCGTCCACGTACATCAGCTGCCAATGCAGCATGGTTCTTCAACGAGGGTCACAGAAGTTCAACCAAAGCATTCGAACATCACGCAACGCCAGAAGGTCCTGCCCAGTACAATGAGCTGAGAGCAACCCTGCAAGTCTCTCTTGTGGGCCCCAGGCGCAGGTCGAGCCCTGCTCAAGATCGCCCTGCTCAACGAACTCATTCTCCAATTTGCGGTGCTCCCATCAAGCCCATCCAAGCGACCTCACCACAACACAAGAGCAAGCCCCATGGCCTCGCAGAGCCACTTTGCCGTCGTCACGACGCCTGAGAACCATGAGCTGGGCCACCAGCCGCCTCGTCAGAAGCCCAGCGTCGGTGAGTACCTGCGCACACGTGTGACGACGCTCAAGCCCCCGATGACCAAGGTGGCGAACCCCTTCACGCTGCTGAGCCAGCTCACCAAGCTCAACTGGCTCAACTTTGGCGTGGCCTTCGCGGCGTGGTGCTGGGACGCATTTGACTTCTTCACGGTCTCCATGACACTTGAGGACCTGGCCGAGACATTCGAAAAGTCCAAGACCGACGTGACCTGGGGCATCTCCATCACGCTCATGTTCCGCTCGGTCGGCGCCATCCTTTTCGGTATCATGGCCGATCGCTACGGCCGCAAGTGGCCGTTCATCATCAACAACATCATGTTCATCATCTTCGAGTTGGCTACGGGCTTTTGCAACACGTACACACAATTTATGTGGGTGCGCGCGTTCTTCGGCATCGCCATGGGCGGCATCTGGGGCAACGTCACCGCGATGGCTCTTGAGGACGCGCCACCGGCAGCGCGTGGCATCCTGTCCGGCATGCTCCAGCAAGGATACGCGACCGGATACCTGCTCGCGGTCGTGTTCTCACGTGCACTCGTCAACACCACGAGCCACGGCTGGCGTCCGCTGTTTTGGTTCGGTGCCTGCCCGCCTGCGCTCATCATCGCCGCCCGCTTTCTTCTTCCGGAGACCAAGGTGTTCCAAGAACGCCAGCGTCTCCGCGAAGCCAGCAGCAACGCGACCGGAGCGTTCATTGAAGAGGGCAAGGTCGTGCTCAAGCGCAAGTGGATGCTGCTCTGCTACCTCGTGCTTCTAATGACGGGCATGAACTTCTTGTCGCACGGTTCCCAGGATCTCTACCCGACCATGCTCAAGAACACGCTCGAGTTCAACGCCAACAAGGTCACGGTCACGCAAGTCGTCGCCAACCTTGGTGCCATCACCGGTGGTACACTCGTCGGCTACTACTCGCAGGTCTTTGGCCGTCGCCTCAGCATTTTGTTCACTATCGTCGTCGGTGCTGCACTGCTGTACCCGTACACGTACACGCGTACGGAGACCATTATGCTGCCGGCTTTCTTCTTCCAGTTCTGTGTACAGGGTGCGTGGGGCGTCATCCCGATCCACCTCATGGAGCTGTCGCCACCCAAGTACTCAACGTTCGTGGCTGGCACGGCCTACCAGCTCGGTAACTTGATCTCATCGACGGCGTCGACGATTGAGGCGCACCTTGGTGAACACTACCCGCTCCCGCCGACGCCCAAGGGCGTCCATCGCTACGACTACGCCAAGGTCATTTGTGTGCTGATGGCGATCGTCTTTGCCTACCTGTTCGTGATGGTGCTCCTGGGTCCGGAGAAGCGCGGCCAAGAGTTTGACGCTGCCCACGACGATATCAACGACGAGCTTCACTACAACGACCTCGAAAAGGTCTCGGCGATTCGCGACCAGGACAAGGAGAGGGTGGCTCACACGGTCTGAGTCGGGTGGAAGTGCTTTCTATAGTAGTGTCTGTTGATGAACTGCATATATATATAGGACTCCAAATCAGGTCTCCTTCTAGTCCTAGCGATCGATTGTTTTGTCATTAGACTCACTCGAGTTGTTGTTTTCCATTGGCGTACAGACCTGTTGAGATCAGTACACCCTCGCACCGTACGATCGAGGTCCAGGGTTCATGTCCGTTGTTGGACTGACTATGGATCTTGACAAACCCTCAGCTTTGCTGATCTTTGCGACGACACGTGATGTCGGCCAATTCATACTTCGTCACGTTCAATGATAATCGTTGCGTTCGGAACGGCTCATGCTTGGGAAGCAAGCAATCGATGAGACGAATGGATCAACACTGGATACACTTGCACCTACAGCCTGCGTCAGGTATGCTCACGAGGCTTCTGAATCCCGTGCGGCTGAGTCCGCCACCATAAAGCGAGCTTCCCACAACATCGTTTGCTACGATTCCTGCACCAGTTCTCGTCTCTCTCGCTCGTTGCGACGCCATACACACCAAGAAAGACAGTCATGATGACCATGAGGTCGGCGGTCTCCGACCGAACGCTCCATATGGGGGCGGGGGCTCTTCGCAGCCACCCGCAGAGTCTTCGCGAATACTCCCGCTCTCGCTTCACCTCTCTCAAACCGCCGATGACAAAAGTTGAGAATCCCTTCAAACTACTCGGCCAACTCGATCAACTCAACTGGCGAAACTTTGCACTCGCCTTTGCCGCGAGGTCGTGGGATGGTTTCGACTCTTTTACCGAGTCGACGACGCTCGACGATCTGGCCAAGACGTTCCACAGGCCGAAAGAAGATATCATGTGGTGGGATCACGGTTACGCTCAGGTGTCGATCGATCGGCGCCATCATCTTTGGCATCTTGTCGGATCGCTATGGCCGCAAGTGGCCCTTTGTTGCGATCAACGTCATGTTTGTCGTATTTGAACTCGCGACCGGATTCTCCACCATTTATGAACAATTTTTGTGGTTTCGAGCGTTCTTCGGTGTCGCGATGGGAGGATTTGGGGCTAACATTGCGGCTACAGCACTGGAAGACGCGCCGCCAGCCTCGCGGGGCTTGCTCTCTGGATCCTGCAGCAGGGGTACGCGGTCGGGTATTTGATGGCAGTCGTGTTCGCATGCGTACTGGTCGATACGACGCGGTCGGGTTGGCGTCGACTGTTCTGGTTCGGTGCCGTCCCACCGGTGATTATCATCATCTACCGCCTCACGCTCCCGGAAACGCACGCGTTTCGGGAGCGACGTCGCCTTCATAACCGCGATCAGCCACGCTACTGGCGCCTTCGTTAAAGAGGGCAAGCAGATCTTCAAACGCAACTGGCTGCTTCTGATTTACTTGGTGCTGCTCATGACTGGTATGAACTTCATATCCCTCGGCTCGCAGGATCTCTACCCGACGATGCTGAAAAACACGCTCGAGTTCGACGCGAATAAAGTCATGACCACACAGGTAGTTGCGAGTATCGGTGCAGTCATAGGTGGTGCAGTCGGCGGTTACTACTCGCAAGTTTTTGGACGTCGCCTTAGCATTCTCACTGCCATCGTCATCGCCGCCTCCCTTCTGTATTCTTACACGCATACACACGGTGAGCCGATCATGGTCCCAGCCATTTGTCTTTCAGTTTTGTGTGCAAGGTGCGTGGGGTGTCGTCCCGATCGACCTGCTCGAGTTGTCGCCACCTGAGTGCTCGACATTCTTCGCGGGAACAGGCTACCAACTGGGGAACATGATCTCGGCTTCAGCAGCAACAATCGAGGCAAAAAGATCGCAGAGAGCTATCCACTGTCACCGACATCAGAAGAAGACGAGCGGTACGATTACGGCAACGGCATATACGTGCTCATGGCGATCGTGTTTGCGTACCTCTTCGCTGTCGCCTTGTTAAGACCCGAGAAGCGGGGTCAGGATCTCGATGCTGCCCACGATGAGATCAAGCGGGAGAAAGAGGCAGCAATTGTTGAAAGCAGTAAAGCCAACAGTGCTATTGCGGTCTAACCAACTCGGATGCGCTCCATAGCCACCACGCTCTCGTGTTTGCCATTACCTTCCATACGTTCTCATGAATATCGCTGCTTCGTCCTCAGTCGATACTTCTGATGGGAAAGGCCGTGCCCTCCCACTCAAATTCCCCCACGATAGGTCCCTCACCGTCATGGCTGCTTTTTGGTATCGAGTCTTCAAACAAGTGGATCGTACGTCCGAGTTCCACAGCGAGTTGCGACCGCACGAGTCCGATCGACGCCGGATCGCCCTGTGGGAAATGCTTGGTCTCCACGTCATGGTAAAGGCGACCGGTCGCGAGCGAGATCTTGAGCGCGTCCGGTTGGAACGCCATCGTGAGCTCGCCACCACCAAACACAAACTCCCACCGGCCGTCCTCTTCCTTCTCTGTCGAGCGTCGCAGATCTTCAAACACGAGCGGTCGGTCGGCGCACTTGATAAAGTTCATCTCCTTCCCACACGGCGAGCGGTACGGATACTCGAGGAACGGCTCGTACAGTTCTTGCTCTTGTAGCGTGGGCTGAGCATCCACAAGGAGCCGATTCGGCCGCAATTGAGAGAAGAAGAAGCGCAAAAACTTGGCACTCTTGAGGGACGTCGCGATGTTCTTGGGGCGCGTGTTCTCAAGGAAAAGTCGGCCCTGCAGGTCGATGTAGTAGAAATAGCGGCGGTGCAGGTTCTGCTCCTCGTAGAACGCTTCGCTGGGGGGTAGTGGACAGCAAGCGCCATCGATCAGTCCGTGAGAGAGTACCGGATCGCAGCGAGTTACAGACCTCTTGATGTCTTTGAGCTGCTTGAGTTCGAGGTACTTGTCTTCGTCCGCCGCGACGCATAGCGCGCGTGTCTTCGTCTCGCGTAAACGCAGAAAGGGCGACGCGCGTCGCCCCATCTGGGGGCCCACAACGCGCGGCGCCGGCACGCTGCGGGCGAGGCGAACGACGCACCGATGCATTTTGGATCGCTATTAATATCGTCGAGTAGACAGGGCAGTGCGTGCCGTTGACCCGGTACGGACGTATACAGCTATCCACATGAGTGACGTATATGTCACTCGAAGTGAAAGGTCGCAATCCGCAGCAAGCAGTCTCGACTACCCATGCCGCCATCGCCATCGTCCTCGTCGGCGGCGGATGAGAGCGATTCCGACGCATGGCCGTCGGATTCGCCATCGTCGTCCTCCTCCAGAGCGTCGGACGATGAGCTCAGCGATGCATTTGGTTCGGCTGAGATCTCAGCCTCGCCCAACACGAAGAAGCCGCCGCCGCTGCGACTGCGTGGTCGCCATGGCCGCAAAGCGAGCGTGGCCGATACGAGCGACCAATCGGCGCGTGCGTACAGCGAGGCGCTGCGCTCGGTGCGTGCGTCGTCCCACCGCGCGAGTATTTCGGTCGCGTCGTCCGCATCTGTGGGTGGCCTGCATCTCTCCGACGAGACACGCCGGCGCCACCGCGAGTCCAAGCACCGCATGGAATGTGCCGACCGCACGCAGCGACTGCTGTTCCGTTCACAGGAGCTGGATCTGATCCTAGAGAGCGTACCGCTTTGGCTGCATGCGAGTATCGTGCCGCCGCGATGGCGGCTTCAAATTGTCGACCACCTGACGCAGATCCACGCGCAGACCCAGTACTGTCGTGACCGCGTGGTCGCCGCCTGGCATTTGCTGCTGCCTCCATTCGACCATGCGAACCTCCACGAGTACGAAATGCGACTTGTGTTGCTGGAAACCAGCGTGGCGTCTCTCGACGCAGCGCTGCAGCAGTGTCAAACCCACGTGACCGAGGGCGAGCGTAGTGCCGCCGCGATGTTTCTACAGATGTGGTACCGCCGCCGGCTCGCCACGCGTGGCTTTTACACCAAGACGCTCCACGTCAAGTCGCGCCAGTCGCGCGGGCTCATCCCCGGTCTATTTGATACCATCGCCGCGACGTCACGGCTCACTGTCCACCCTGGCACACCGAGACAGACCACTCTCGAGTACCCGACGTCTCCAGCGACCGCCAAGCACGCCTTTGTATCGTGAGAACAGACTCATACAAGATTGGATACAAGTACACGTGTGCTATTGAGCTGTAGGGTGGATCCAGCCTACAGTATGTAGAGAGCCCATCCATCCATCTCACGAACGGAGGTGGTCCGCATCTATCTCTTGATGTGCTTGTTCTCCGGGCGCTCGTACATTGAGTCGTAGAGACGCGACTGGTTGATCGGGTTGCGGTCGTAGTTGGCGAACGCAAAGCGGAACTGGCGCCAGCGCGCACCCGTGTCGGCGTCGTGGTGGAGGTGCTGGAAGCGGCGGTCCTTGTCAAAGTACACGTCCGGGTTGAAAAACAGGTACCGCGTCGCGACCGTACCGGCGGCGCACGCGGCGATCGAGGCGATGATCACGATCGGGAACGTGCCCTTGTCCGTGGTCCAGAGCTTGAAGACGTTGATGCCAGAGCGCGTCGCACGAGCCGCCACCATGGTGAAGAAATGAGAAAAAGGAAGTTGCTTGCTACCGAGGAAGTTGCAGAGTGAGGTCCATGGAGGAGGACGCGACCACCAGCAGCAGAGCCTCTCATGCAGCGAGCCGCAAGAGACACGAAACGCGATGGATGTGGCCAGACATGCAGCCCAGCGGAAGGCGGCTCCGTCAGAGGAGAACGAGGCGCGGCGGACACGCAGCGAATATGGCATTTGGTGATGAGCATGGAAACCGTCGAATGGACCTCGGTTTAAGAACATTAAATTTTGGCTTACGTATCTTTTGTTTGGACATCATTTGTAGTGGACGTCGTTATGCGGAGGTTGAATTTCACAAAGACGTGCAATCTTGAAAGGGCAAAAATACGAAAAGCTGCGTGTCTCGTTGGCCACCACTCTCCAACTCGATCAAGTCCATCATGCATTGATTTACACAGTACACCTCTACTATAGCATATTGCATAGTTTAGCAGAGGGTATGAGATGGATCCCTTCGCTCACCAATCAGCGAGCAGCTCTCTGAGAATGAGTGTGTCACCTGGCGAACCTGACACACATGTGTGTCTCACCTCGCTCTCTCTCACGGCCAAAACCGAGGGGCAGGCGTGAACCCAAGGGAGCACCCAACACGTGTGACCGACTGACACGCTCTTGAGGGCTCCGTCACGCGACGCCGGTTTGTCTCCTCTTTCTACGTACGCATCAATGGACGACACAGCGGCAGGTGCGTCGGTGCGCGACAACGCGAGCTCTGCGCGACGCAACTGGCAGCGCACGGCACTGCGTGTGCGATCCATGACACGCTTCCGTCTGCTGCGACGCTGGAACCAGCCGTCTTTTTTGGGCAGAGAGGAGGAGCCACCGAGAGTCCCCGTCGCCGTCTCGCTCGCGGCCTACGAACGGCTCGGCGTGCTCGGCGTTGGCGGGGCCGCCGTCGTGTACCTTGTGCGACATGTTGCCTCCCAGCAGCTCTACGCGATGAAGGTGCAGTCGTGTCCGATGCAGCACCCGTGGCCGCGACGAACGTTCCACGCGCGCAAGGAGCAGTACATTCTTCAAATGCTGCATCATCCGTTCGTGTGTCGACTTCACGAGGCTTTCCACGACAGCAAGCGACTGTATCTGATACTAGACTACCACCACGGCGGGAGCCTGGCTGATGTCCAAGCATTTTGCGGGGGTATGCTGTCAGAACAGGCAGTACGATTTTATGCGTCGGAGATCGTGCAGGCACTCGAGTACGTCCACACGATGGGGTTTGTCTATCGTGACCTAAAGCCGCAGAACGTGCTTGTCGCCGCCGACGGCCACATCCGGCTGACCGATTTCGGTGTCGCTCATGAAGGTTTCCCAGTGGATCCAACGCGGTACTATACTCTGGATGACAGCTCGCCGTGGAAGGAGAGCCTCGACCACACCAAGGTGACGAGTTGTGAAGACGACGCCACAACGACGACAGCCACGACATCGTCAATCAGTGGCGACGACATTGCTCTTAGTGAAGACGACGTGGAGGGAGCGGAGCAGGATGATCTCGACGATAGTTGTACAGACAATTGGGAATTGGACGCGTCTTCAGATCTAGTGGAGACCGGACGCCTTGGCGTGGACGATCGCGTGCGGCTACGCTCAAACTCATTTGTCGGCACTGTGGAGTACATGCCACCAGAGATGATCCAGCAAACGGTGACCCAGTCCTCTGATGTCGACTGGTGGGCACTGGGTTGTCTGATGTATGAGTTATTGTACGGTGTGTCGCCGTTCCACAAGCCCGGTGAGACCTCGACCAAGCATCTTTTCCGCCGAATTCTCGTCGGCAAGCTCGAGTTTCCGGCTTCCCCTCGCGTGAGCGACGCCTGCAAAGATGTTATTCGCCAGCTTCTTCGCGTGGACTCGCGTAGACGAATGGGCCATCGCCAAGGTTCGTCGGAAGTCAAGGCCCATCCGTTTTTTCGCGAGATCCCATGGGCCTACCGCAGCTCCGATGCTCCTATTCGGGTGCAAGACGTTTGCCTACATTCACTTAAGCGCCAGCTTGTTGAGCTGTCCGGGAACCCGCCGTTTCTCAAGGATGTGGATAGTGATGGAGATGACTTGGAGTGGCTGATTTGGAGCCAAAGCACTGACTGTGAAACTCCATGCTCGCCTTGCTGTTCTCACACGAGCGAGCGGTATGCACTGCCATCACCTCCAATTGGTCGATTTGAAGCTTTCGTTCGCTCCCAATCCCAGCGTTTTGCTTCGTTTCGATCTAGAAAGACCTCTGTAGTGCTTGCTAGAAGCGATTCCATGCTGTGAGATGGGATTATTGTTGTACACTTACTTATTCTTCTACTTCACAGCTGAAAAGTCTTTGGAGTGTTCTCTTTCGCTCTGTCAGGGGTTGTGAGGAACACGGACAAATCTGAGATCCACGCCTTGGCTGGCAATGTGGGAGCTGAAAGTCCCTTGCTGAGTGTCGATCAGACCTTCTTGCTCTTCATGGCCATGAATGTCATGCTTGACATCGATCCACAAAGCTCCATCGGTCTCTTCTGTGTTGGTAGCGTCATTGCCGCTTGGGACGGATTTGTGGCGTACACGATAGTGCAGAAACTTCCCGTGGAAGTTGCTTTGTGGTCCACCAGACAAATGTGGTGGATGGCCGATGTGGATGAGTGTTCGACCGGCTTCAGACGGGAACCGGGAGAGCAGATTTCCTGAATCCACCGCGTTCCCATCAACCAGCAGAGTCGCCTTGGACTTCACAGCATCGACGCTCACGGTGATTTGGTACCATCGCCGTTGACGAAGAGCGAATTTGGTCAGAGTGAGGACACTTTCGTAGGAACTCAACCCCAGTATCCGAATCTGCCACGACGTTCCGTCGCTGTATGGGGTCAATTCAACTCGAAGCGTTTCGGGCCACTCAAAGAGGACTTGTACTGGTGGATGGTCTTCGCGGGTCGATGGCTTCTCAATCCAAAGCATGGTCTCCAACGTCAGCGCTTCCATTTGTGGCGGTGCAATCGTCTCGACCGTCACGACAGACGTCACACCATCAAACAGCATCGCGGAAGCCAATTCCACCGGTTGATCACTGGCTATCATTGTCGGTTCGTCGAAAACGATTTCCCGCTTCTTTTGCACAGTCGTGAGGTTCAACCACGCCGTGATGAACTCCATGACTCGATCCATGATACTGGCGATCTTCTCCACCCAGAACATCAGCTTCAGCTCCACGTCGATTCGATATATCAATACGGGAAGAACATACCCCAGCAATGGCTCGTAGTGTTGGGCTTGTTCGTAGTACCAGCGAGCACGTTCAGGACTGCGACCTTTGTGAACTGTGCCCAGACCCCACTCGCACATGTACCCGGCACTGTACAACGCTCTGGGATGAGTGGGATCAATTTCCATCGCTTGCAGGTAGTGCTTCATCGCGAGTCGGTAATTTCCTTTCGTGAACTCCAGATCTGCTGCTCGTAGAACCGCGTCAACTTGGCGTTGAATCACACCTCGTCTGACGAGCTGATTATACGTATGGCTGTTGATTGCATCAAATAATGACGAGAACTTGTACCGCTCGATCAGCCACGCTGCGTTCTGCTCTGCGACCTCGTAGCCGAGCTCAGCCGCGATCCTGTACAAGCGGAGCGATTGTTCGTACCGTCCATCGATGAACGCTTCTGTTGCCTGCTTGAGCACGTGTCGTCCGTACACATTATGTTCCGCGACCTGCTTGTACGTTTCGGCGATCGTGGTGCAACCGTGGTCTAGGTCATTCGAACCACGGAATCGTTCTTTCTCCTTCGCGCGCGCGAGCTCAAAAAGCGCACCGACGTGGCCGACATCTGCAGACGCTTCCAGGTACTCCATTGCTCGGCGTGGATCGGCCTGCGCCATCACAGTCGCCGCATTGAAGACGCCATCGGCGTGACCGTCTCTCGCGGCGGTCTGGAAGTACGCCATTGCTCGCTCCACTTCGCTGAGACCGTCATGGCCGCGTAGATACAGTAATCCCAGCCCATTTGCTGCTTCGGATCGACCACTACGATCATCCGGGTGGCTGGTGGAGTTTGAGGAGTTGTAAGCTTCTTCATACAATTGAATCGCGCGTGGGATGTCGACGTGGGACCCCACAAGACCGTAGGCATACACATGGCCCAACAAAGCCTTCGCAGGGCTGCTACCCAGTTTCGCGGCTCGCTTTAGTAAACGGGACGCCTCGTGGTGCGCCTCGACGTCAGCCGTTGAGCCATGTTGATACAAGTCGCTGAAGAGAATGAGACTCGCCGTCCGCACGAGCAGGTCGACTTTCATGGACGAAGCCGCACGCTGGCGCAAGTATTCAACGAGATCGCGTTCGTCTTGGTCTGTCTGAGGAAATTGCGTCTGGTCATCGGAAAGTCGAAATGGCGGTGGGGTCGAGAACACTTGAATAGGCAGCGCGCGGTTCGGCAGTCCGTGATTGTGACGCATCACGTCGTCGGCGACGGTCTTGTAGTGGCGCAAGGCGGTCTCACACGAACGCGGGGCGTCGTACCCCACCAAGTGCCGAAATCCGAGCGCCATGGACGCCGATGTCGATCCCGCACGTGCTGCAAACTGGTAGTACACGGCCGCTTTGGCCGGGTCTGGTGTTGGGCTCGTCGCGGCGAGAGCACCGACAAGGAACTGTGCATCGCGATCGCCCAGGTCAGTACTTGCTTGGAGAAACTCTTCTGCACGGCTCACGTTGCCGCCTTGGAGCAAGTGCCATTCACCCAGATCGTGAAACCATCGTGAGCGAATCGGCTGGGGCAAATCGACATCGTCGAACAGTGCCGTCGCCTCCGCGACACTGGCATCTTCATACCGAGTGCGGGTCGCCACGGAACTGCAGTTGGCGTGGAGTGCTCGCCACCGCAAAGCGATCGCGTCGCGCTGCGCCGTCACGAGACCGGCCGTTAGTGCAACCCATGCGATTGAAGTGCTTCGAATCCAAACCATCGATCAGCGACGAGAGCCGCGTATTGCGTGGCGTCGACTCGCACGAAAGTGCCGTCACGGCATTTATGCCTAACGTGAGCCGCTGGCAACGCACCGGTACGTACAGAGCGTCTCGTCGCTTCACCCATCAACACACCGTCGCCTGGTAGTGGGGAAGGGCAGCAAGAGAAGCGACGCCGCGGTCCGAGGTTGTTTGCCCACTTGGAGAACCCTTGTCGCCACGAGAGCGTTGAGCTGCTCCATCCCCTCCCAGGTTCTCACCAAAAACACCAATCAAACCGATCTGTGTTGGTATTTCAGCCAATCATTGGACGTGAGGAGCTGGTTGCACTTTCTAGATGACAATCATTCTCAATGCCAACCGAGCAGCTACGGACTCCACATTCTCGGCAGCACATGGCTCTCGTGCAGCAGCAGGATGGGAGGCACCTCCTGGTGCTAAGGCGTCAGAAACATATTCAACGACCTGCTCCTCTCCCACCATCGGAGGGCGTCGAGCAGTCTCTCCCGTGTGGCACCAGGCAGGTCTCGCTTTGCCGCAATGCACTCGTGCTGACAGACCCTCCTTGGATCTGCACCCACGCTCCAGGCAGCGTATCAACCGTACCTTCACGGCCCCACCCAGTATCCGCAATGATCGGACCCCAGCGGCTCTCGCTTCTTGATGGCGAAGTGCTTCGACGCCAATACTCGGCGCGAGCTACGCTGGACCAGTTCCTCGACAAGCTCGTCGATGCGTTTGATTTCCAGATTGAAACTCGCGAGACACGAGTGCGTCGCCTCTCAACAGAGAAACCGCCGATTCTAAAGAGCATCGGTGAGGCCTACACGTCACTCAAGGAGAAGGCGTCGGAGTCGAGTGCATGGAAGCCGAAGAAATCGTGGTCGTTCCCAGCGCTGAAGAAACAGTCCATGGCAGCACTCATCAACGAGGCGCTGTGCGCGTGGATCCTCAACGCGTCTCCAGATGG
>JAADVY010000444.1:0-16669 GCA_023336035.1 Pythium plurisporium
CGAGTGACTGGGTTTTGTGTTGTATCTCTGCTCTAGTGTGAGGGGCTCCCGCGGTATCAAGATCCAGCGACGGCATGAGTCGATACGGTCCAAACAGTGGCCCGCCCCCGGCATTCGGCGGACGAGGCGGCGGCGCGGCGGCAGCCGGAGGTGCCTTTTACGGAGGAGGTCCACCGCCGCAGGCCATGTTCCCGCCACGCGGACCACCAATGAACGGCTTCCCGCCGCACGCACAGGCTCGACCTCCCGGTCTACTCAACGTGCCACCTATGGCGATGCTCGCGCGCGGTTTCCCAGGTCCACGCCCGATAGTCACACCACCAGTGGCGTACTCTCGAACCGTCCAGCAAGCCACGGTGTTGCCCGCCGGATGGAGCGAGCACTACACCCCGCAAAACCAGCGCTATTACTATAATGCCAGTACGGGTGTCAGTACGTATGAGCTGCCAACCGCGTCGGCAACTCCATCTGTGGATGTAGGTGCGACGGCGACGCCCGCTGTGGCTGTGACGTGGATCGAGTACACGGACGACGCGAGCGGCCAGAAATACTACTACAATACGGTCACGAAGGCGACGACCTGGGACGAGCCTGAGGAGTACCGCATGCAGCAAGCGAGAGTCGAAGTCGAGAAGATGAAGAGTTCGACGGAAGCCAATGGCGTCGTGGTCGCGGAAGAGCAGAAGCGCAAAGAGCAAAAAAGACGCCAGGCGGATGAGGAGGCGTTGAAGATGTACGAGACGATGTCCAAGGACGATCGTGTGGCTGCGTTCAAGGCGTTCCTCGAAGAGGTGCAAGTCTCGTCTCAGTTCAAGTGGCAGGAGGCTCAGCGATTCATGACAAAGGAGGGACTGGATCGAGATCCGCGATGGAAGTTTGCCTTGTCAACTGTGGGCGAGAAGAAGCAAGCTTTCTCGGAGTACTGCACCCAAGCTGAAAAGAAGCAGAATATTGAAAGACGACGGCAAGCAAAGCGAGTGCGAGAAGAATACTTGGAGCTCCTGGTGGGCATCGAGGAGAAAGTCATGCACAACAAAGTGACGTGGGAGGACCTGAACGACGGGGCTGAGTTCTATGGACTGCGAA
This sequence comes from Pythium plurisporium, assembly GCA_023336035.1. Taxonomy (NCBI): domain Eukaryota; phylum Oomycota; class Peronosporomycetes; order Pythiales; family Pythiaceae; genus Pythium; species Pythium plurisporium. Next base: position 1,087 of record JAADVY010000444.1, read on the forward strand.
AGGATCCTCGCTGGCAAGCTATCGAAGAGATCAAAGACAAGAAGGATCTGTTCGAAGGATTTGTTCAGGACGTTTTGCGAAAAAAGGCACAACACGAAGCCAAACTGTTGGACGAATTTAAAAGCAAGTTCATTGCCAAGCTGCGGGAGAAGACTCAGGATCCTACACATCGGGCTATTTTCACAGGGAAGCGTCGTCTCGACAGCGAACTGAAGAAGAAAGTATGGCAGTATTTTGATGAAGTGGATGGAGCTGCCAACGTACGAGCGGCGATCCCGAAGCACGCCGTTTATGACTGGACAGAGCAGTATCTAGATGTTCTCAAGTCCGAAGAATCCCAACTGCAAAAAGAAGAGCGAGAGAAGAAGAAGAAACTTGAAGAAGCGTTCACGTTGAAGCTTCATGATATTGTTGACGATTGGCTTCGCGAGGAGAAGATCGGGATGAACACATCCTGGAAAGAAGTCGGAGAGGAAATCAGCAAGGAGAGTCTCATGAATATCGCTGATAGCACGGCTACGTTGAGCGAACGTCGCCAGCGGCGTGTGTTCGAGAAGAAGATTAAGAAAGCTCGCGAGCAGGTGGCGCCATCGGTCCCCATCGTACAGCAGCTTTTGGACAAGGCCAGCTTTTCGGTCTTGCCAACCTCCACGTTCAACGAATTCTCCGTTGCTCTCACTCGAGGCGTACAGATTCAGTTGGATGCCAAGAAACCTGAGGAGGGCGAAGAAGAGGAGGGTTCTACAGCTGAAGCGAATCCTCAAGCGCCTACGTCAGACAAAGTAGAGCTGATCGATCAACTCGAGCATGTAGTCCAGGGTGCATCAGATCCGGTGACCTTTCCTATTGTTGTCAAGCACGTCTTCCAGCTCCTGCAGTATCAGGCTCAACGAGCAAAGCGTTCTACCTTGGTACGGGAGTCATCGCGATCGCCTTCCCCATCGTCTCGAAAGCGTCGCCGCAGTTCAGTAGACTCAACCCGCCGAAGCAAGTCGCCTTCTCACCGGTCTCGATCACGCAGTCGCAGCAGAAGCCGCAGTCACAGCCCGAGCCGACGCCGCCTACGCAGCCGCTCTCAGACTCGTGATCCTCGCGCGGGGCTCGCTGTGACATCGTACGGCGACCTGCCTACGATGAACAAGCGCTTTCAGCCCACTGTACCCAGTCCGATGAGCAGTGTTCGTGAGGCACCTGTCCTCGACGAGGCCGCAAGGGCCGAAGAGATCATTCGCCAGGCAAGACTCAAACTCCAGGCGAAACAACAAGCCAAGCAGCAAGGCACAGCCGAGGACAGTGAACCTGAGGAAGGGGAAGAAATGGAGGACGGCGAAGTAGAGGAGTGACCGGATCAAAGTCAGGCGTTTCGTTCTTTGGCGGAATGCTCGATCGCTCTCGGCAAGGTTGCGTTCGGCTAGACTCACCACCACATAGACACGAACTATAGTACATACGACGGATTTTAACACGTGCATTCACTCGTTGGTTGCTTTCCTTTTCTTCGACCACGTCTACTAGGCAACTCGTTTGTTTTCTTCAAACGCTGTGTAGACTGACGACCGCGTGCGCGTGTTCCGCTCGCTTTCGATGGAAAACCCCGCCCGTGTGGCGTGCGCAGGTGGTCAGCCCACGCCGCGCGTGCAACGCACAGAGGAATCTGAACGGTACCCAAGCGGATGGTCGCGAATCTCATTACAGTCGTCATGATCACTTGGCATCGTTCGAGGAGGAGCTTTATGACGATGCGTCCATCTCCACCATGGAGAGACGCGAGTAACGATTAAGAACAAGAGCGAAAGCTTCCGCTCGAAGCCAAAAATCGGTTGGATCCACCAACAGCGTCCGTCCAGCAAAAGAAAGCGCCGTTGAACAGTGCGTTGGAACGTGTACATCACGCTTGTGGGCAGGGTCAGTCTCCCGCTGCGTGCGCACGGAGTGAGCTGGCGTCCATGGAAGTTCTGCTCCTAAGACGCGCTGGCTTCTTTCGGTTCATGTAACAGAGGGGCCAGTTCCTCCGTGGAAAGAGATGCCACTTCAACATGCCGACGCATTTCTTCGTCGCAATTTAGTTTCCATTATTCAGCACATTTTTTGTTGTTTTCCTTCCGTTTTGGTTGGGTGTTGTCAGGACACCCATACATTTTGCGTCTGCTCTACCCACACACAGATCGCCCTCGTTTTTTTTCATTTTTTAGCAGAGAATCGAGTTGGCCGCTGGTCGCATCAGTTCCACAACGCCAGCCGCCGGGACCATTTTCGTGGAGGCAAAACCCGACCACTTCAACTTCACCAATTTTGCACTAATCATCCAAACCTTTCCGTAACGCTTCTTTGGTCATCCGCCACCAGTTGCATCGTCTGTCGGACGGAATGCGTCCCACTCTTGAAGGCACGCAGAGTGATGGTGCTTTGCACAAAGCATCCCATCTGATTGCGCCTGTTTGCCAGAGACTTGACTTGAGTATGGTTCACAGATGGCATGCTCACCACTGGCATGTGTCTGAGCGTGTGGCATCTTCCAACTGTTGGAAGAAAACGAAAAAAAACGTTGGGACTTGCCTGTTCACGGGAGGGGGGAAGGGCGTGGCCGCCAACAGGCCCAGTTGAGAACTTGCCCTCGCTGGCTCGCAACGATTTCCCCGCCCTGCATTAGCGCCGTGGATCACCAAGGGCACCACCCCACCCACGCGCTGCTTGCCTGTGAGACGACCACCAAACCCACGTTCTGGTTGTGTCGCAACCCACAGAGACACGCGCGACCCAGAGAGAAGCAAGCAGACGGCTTCAGTCGAAAAAAATATTCGGGACCCGGCGCAGGCGTCCGCACCCACAGCCGCCACCTCCCAACGACCAACTGTTGCGCCTCAAAACCCAATTATCCCAGCGCCTCCCCAACTCCATCACGATGCCCTCGCTCCAGATCTCGCCGGCGGCGCCGCTCGCGCCGTCCCCCCACAAGCACGAGGCCCGTGGCCTGCGCCGCTCGCCGACCTCGTGGAAGCTCGCCGATCAACTTGCCGACGAAGTGGACTCGCTCTCGGCCACGGACAGCGAAGAAGAAGACATGCAGACGGCCGGCCGCCGCAAGCGCGCGCGGTCCGTGTGGATGCAGAAGCCGCCGCGTCACAAGGGCATGCCCACGGGTGTGCAGTCAGTGCTGAACGTGTGGAAGCGCGTGTTGCAGCGCGACGACGTGTCGGTGATGAGCGATCTGTTCTACGACCTCGGCGGCTCGGAGGAAGTCGCGTGGGAACTTGTCGAGCAAATGCAATTGATGGGCGTGAGCATCTCCATCCAGCAACTGTACACACTGCGACGATGCTGTGTCTACACCGTGCTCCTGGCCGCACTCTGAGGACTGCCCCAAGCTGCCTAATAGTTAGTTGTCGTCAATGGCCGTGTCGTTTCAAAGTGGAGAGTATTAATACTTTTAGTCTGATCGAGTAGTTGCAAGCAAGCATTTGAGTGGAAATGAATGGGAAACTGAGAACATGCATCAGCAACTGAAGAAACATTCATGATTATTTTGTATTCAGACTGTGAGGATCATACTAACGGTGTGGCTTGTACTGTCTGGCGATGCGACTTCGATCGATGCGATCGAGTTTGGTCTTGTCACGCTTGGACTGGCGGCGGAAGTCATTGTCGCCGCCGACGGTGCCGGGGTCCACGTACTGCGGGCGCGGGTACGGGATCTTGTAGTGGATCGCCAAATCCACTTGGTTGTGGCTCTTGTCAATCATGTCTTGGATCGTGTGTGGATCGCGTACACCGCGGTGCTCCTCAAACGCTGATCTACGCAGCCTCTCGTCAGCCCGAACGCTCCTGCAATCACAACGCCTCATAGCAACCAACGAGAAAATGCACGCACCTCGCTTCCTCGCGGATCCATCGCCGCTCGACCTCACCTCCTTCCCCTGCACACCACCAGAATCAACGAGCTGTTTATTAGCACCACATGGTGTACGTCCACAGAGAGCACTTTCTCAGAACGAGCAACGACCAGGTGATGGCCGACGTAGTTAACTGCAGCGGTCACTATACGTACATGTCCGAGCCACGCGGAGAATGCGGCGGTAGAGCGCAAGCGCGGCGCTCTTCTGCGAGCTCATGTTCCTCCACGGAAAGTCTCCAAGCCGTTGCTTGACACACAGCGCACACAATTATGTTCGTATCACCGTTCTTAACAGAAAGGCGAACCATCATTCTGGTATGGTGGATACTTTCACGCACTGTGACGAGCTCTCTCCACGACGAGGAAGAAGATCCTTGGGATCGATCATGGTGCGGGTGCTCGTGTGCAAGAACGACGGCGTCTTTGAGTTTGAAACCGCCGAACTGGAGCGGCTCGAGACCTGGAGCGACGTCAAGATGGACTTGGCGCGGGCGCTGTACTCGGAAGAAGAGCTCTTCGCAGTCGCGTCGCCCAGTGACGTTTCGCTGTATCGGCTGCCTGAGGGGGATGACGTGGAGATCCTTGCCGAAGGCGAGTCCGTGGCAAGCTTTGTGGGTCCAGAGTCCAAGTGGGTACTCGACATCTTTAGCGGGCCATTCCGTCGCTCCACGGATCTATCCATTCAAACTGACAATGCCATCCGAGGCATCCGAAAGAGCAGTGCTGACAGCATTCTCAGCAGGTACAGAGGCACCAGTGGCTCCTTTTCGCTCCAACGCCCTTCGTTGATCCTTTCTCTTTTCCCCTTTTAGGCGCGTCAGCACTGCGAGTGGCCGCTCTGCATCGATATTTAGCCCTTTATCCCCGTTGGGGAACGCGACTTCGCGTGAGATGTCTCCACCTACCTCTGGAGCCAGCCCTCTGGCCGCCCCATCGATCATTAACGAGCCATACATTCACATCGGCACGTGGGTTCCGATGGTCATCACGGATCGCTCACGGTCGAACTCTTCCGTGGTTCCGAACATGCTCAAGCCCAATACCAGCGAGTACGAAAACGTACTGACGACGACCAAACGTGCGCGCGAGTACATCAATCGATTCCGTCGCATTGGTCGCCCTGTCACCATCATCAGTCTACAGACGGTCACACTACCGCTCGCCGTAGCATGTCCAAGCGCGATCTCCCAACACGGTGCGCGTAGCCTGTACGACGGTGTCTACCATCTCAACGAGCACGATTTGCAACGCGGGTTCGTACAGGCCGTCCGCTTCTGGTTCAGCTTTGACTGCGAGCAGACCATCAGTGTCACCAAAGTCAATGGTACGCTTGGGCTCAAGCCTCTTCGCCAGCAAGACGGCTGGATTGTGGTGCAGGCATTGCCCGGTTCGCCGGCTTTTGAAGCCGGCATGCGTGGCGACGAAGTTTTTCTCACGCATGTGAATGGCGTCGACGTGTCTCCACATGCGTTTCCATCTGTGTGTGAACAATACGCTCCACAGATCAGCTGGAAGGAAAGTGTGGTGCCTCTCGTCGAGAAGGCTGAGACGTGCATCTTCACGTTCTTCTGAGTTAACTTATGCGGGACTTGGTGGACTACAGGATCTTGAAAAGACACTTGGACGGTTCTGTTCTGACCTGGATATGCCACCTATTTTGAGGCACTCATGATGGACTGTACGGCAGTAGCGATCGCATTTCGCTGCCGAAGTGGTCACTGGAGCAAGCACGTGTCGGGTCAGCATGCCAACATCGACTGCAGCGACGTCGGGCGCCGTGCCCATGTTCAACAACATCCCAGCACGTTCACGCGAGCAACGCATCGCTGTCAAAGACAAGGAGCAGTGGGAGAAGGACCGTCTGCGCCAGCGCAAGGAAGGCTTCGTGCGCATCGACACGTCTGTCACAGGAAATGCCATGCTTGTGTACACGCCTGGTAGCCAAGGATTCATGAGCGATGCGGACCGCTTCCACTCGGACACGGCCGGCGAGGAGCGTGTTGCCCGAGAAGAACGCAACGCCCGCGTCAAGATCCAGCAGGAACGCAAACGCTACGATAGTGTACAGCGCGAGATCGGTCGCTGGAAGGAGATGGACGCGACCGCAGCACAGGAAGAGAAGAAGTGGGAGGCGTATCGCTCGAGCGGCACCAAGGCATTGCGCAATAAGAGCGGCGAGGCCTACAACCCGGTGACGCTCCAGTACAACGACGGCAAGGACGGCGCCCGGCTCCAGGCGGCCGACGAGGCCGTCAAGCGTCGAGCTCTGAGCCGTGCACAGAACCTACAGCATCAGAACTCTCGCGGTGGCATCAACCCGATCACGGGTGAGCCATTGCGACGCATCCAAGTCGACCATCTCCTGCCCCCATCAAGATAAGGAGGCCAATATATTGCATTGCCCAACAAAATCGCCCAATTTATTGTTGATGTGTTTGTCCGTTATTTTCCGTTTTATCTTCGCTGGATGGATGGCTTTGTTGACGGTAAAATAACCGCTTGGAAAGTCGTCCCAAAGGGAAACTCGAGCACACCACACCAGTCTCGAAACGCAGCCACTCCGCCTGTATCCGACCAACCGACGCCATGGCCGACGACGCTCCTAAGGGTACGTACGCCGTCTCCATGGGGGGCGTCCATTGCACACCTGTCTCTCTGTGGCCGCACGCAACTCTGTGTGGACGGGGAGACCACCCGTACTGGATATCTCGAGATTAACCCGTGTCAATGGTGCTCTGTAGAGATTGAGCCCGATGTGGCTGCTGCCCCGGAAGAGCCGGCGCCTGTGGCGGACCCGCCCGTCGCGGAGAGCAAGGAGAACGACGTTGGTGATGCCGCGGAGCCGCCAGCCGCCAAGGGCGACGATGAGGTGAAGAGCGCCGAGAAGGCGGTCGAGAACGCCCAGGCCAAGGCTGAAGTGCAGACGCTGCCGATCCGGTCGTACCTGGACCAGACCGTGGTGCCGATTTTGCTGCAAGGCATGTCGGCACTGGTGAAGGAGCGTCCGCCGAACCCGGTGGAGTGGCTCGCCGCGTACCTGATCAAGAACAACCCGCAGGGACCCAGCAGCGACGCCAAGTAGAGCAGGCGTGTCCGGTTTGGTGGCATCGCAGACACAGCAAATGCGGAACCGTATCCTATCCTATAAACGACTTCATCTTCCCCTCTGAACTCTCTCGTTTTCCGTGTAGTTTAGTGTTGAAGAATTTTTCCTGCCTAGTTGAAATGGCCTGCGTGCTTCGTCAAAGGTTGCTGCACATCTCTTCTATTCCCCGAAGCTGGTCCGTACGTGCTGCTCACCCGCGGCCCGGCGCGGGAGGACCGCGGCCGCCCGGCGTAAATCGGCCTCCGCCACGGCCACCACGACCGCCGTCACGACCACCCCGGCCACTGTATCCGCCACGGCCGCCTTCGCCACGGCCACCGCGGCCGCCTCGTCCACCGCCTTCGCCACCACGGCCGCCGCGCGAGCCGAATCCACCTGCACGGCCACCACGACCTCGCCCACGGTTCGCCTGACGGTCTACAGGGCAAGCCAACAGTAAGCCAACGAGAACACACAACCGAAGAGTCGTTGGAGAATGCGTACCTCGCTTGTTGAAATCATCCTCCTGGACCATGTCGAGGATCTACAGTGCGACACATCAATATGAGCATCACACATTGAGCTGACTCCCCCCACGACGAAAAGAACGACACGCACCTCGTTCGGCACTCGAATGTACTTGATCGAGTTGCCTCGGATATAACACTCGGGCAGCTTCCAGAAGCGGTCGCCGTCCTACAGCCATCGCTCCGTCAGGAAGTCCACTAACCATCAACACAATGATCGTAGTATCCATACCTTCGATGTGCAGATGACTTCGCGCAGGTTGATGTTCATCCATGTATCACAGTTCACGAGATTCCCGTTGTACGTGTCGCCATTCTTGAGCTCCACGAGCTACGTCGCATCAACAGCACCCGTCAGTCATTGCATCCAGAGCTATGAGATATGGTCATCGTTGGCTCACCATGGGCTGGCCCTGAGCCGTCTTGAGCAGCGAAAGTGGCAGCTAGACATTCCCACGATCCACCACAACCAACTCTGTGAGTCTCCATCCCTCTGAATTGCCTCTATCCACTATACAACGCCCGCCATCGTCGTACCATGGTTCCGAACGCGCTCCTTGCTTGTTCCCCTCGCAGGCACGTTGCGTTCTGACAAAGTGTAAATCCTATTTCCATGTGGTCCACGCTACCTGAAATAGCGTTTTAGCCTTCAAATTCGGATTTCGCGCGATTTTTCGTGGCGCTCGCGCCAAGTCGCCATCACAAACGGGCAAGAGAAGAACCGCCGAGAAAGAGAAGCCGCCGGGCCTCGTTTCCCATCAGACTCAAAAGAGAACCTCCACCAGTACCACAGGTGCGTGTAGCAATGCGCTCTAGCCAAGGTCGTGCTGCGTTAGGGGCAGCGAGGATTGGACTGGAGCGAATGAGATGCTGACGAGTCGTGTGTTTGTATTTGGTGGATGCAGCGAGTCAATCATGTCTGAGGAGATCCCCCACGACGGAGAGGACAAGAAGAAGGCAGAGGCCATCACGATCCGTGTCAAGGACCAGGTGCGTCGGGGTGTGCAAGACACGCGTGTGGCGGTGCTAACGTCGTGTGCATGTGTGGGTTGATTGTAGTCGGGCGAGGAGACTTTCTTCAAGGTGAAGCCCAACACGAAGATGGAGAAGATTTTCAGCGCGTACGCGCAGCGCAAGGGCGTTCCGGCGGGTGCGCTTCGCTTCCTGTTGGACGGCACGCGTATTAGCGGCGACCAGACGCCGAAGATGCTCGAGCTCGAGGACCAGGACCAGATTGACTGTGCACTGGAGCAGGTCGGCGGTGCTGCCCTCTAGGCAGCGACTACTACAGCGTGCAATCTCCACGAGCATGGATTCTTTGTCGTACGAGCTGGAACAAGCTAGTCCAAACCGTCAGGACGCGAAAGCATGGCTCTGTAGTAGTCCGCCCTTAGTTGATGCATGTCCATTCTAATATTCACAGGAGACAGGCTTCTTTTGCGACGCATGTTCTCGCCCACCACTGCGGCAGCGCCCTATGCATGATGTTTCCGTAGCCACGCAGGCGGATTGGGCGGGACTGTGACGAGATCTGTGTCGAACAACTCGATGAACTGCTCGTTCTGGAGGCGCACCTTGCTGCCGGCGAAGCGGCGGTACTCTTCAAATATCGACGACAAATGCCACTGCTGGATCTTGCGCAAACAGCCGACAACGGCACCTACAGCAAGAGAGAGGGGTAAAGATGCCAACGTCAGCATCGACAGCTAGAATCACAGCTCCATGCCCCAACCATTCTTACGGACCTGTCCTGTCGCGACCCAGGTGGCATGTGATGTAGAGCGGGTAATTCGATCGATCCAGAAGGATGTCGAGCGCCGCAAGCACCGTCTCCTCAGAGAGCGGCTCCCAGGCCTTGCGGCGACTCTCCATACGCGTGTTGCCGCCCAGAAAAATGAGATCGATCTCCTGCTCCTCGACAAAGCTCTGGAACTGAGGGTTCGGCTCCTCCGGGGCGAGAAAGATTATTGTGCGCAAATTGAGCCGCTCCAGGAACGGGAAGTTGAGTTCGTTGGGCTGACCCGAGCGATAGAGATCCTCTTCGATCATGCCGTAGTTGACCGGCGGGATGAAGTAGGACATGACGCAAAGCGGGCAGGGCACGGCCGCGTACTGCGCTTGGTGTCGGGGTGCGGTGATGACGACGGATGTTGGGGATCTCTCCTTGGACTACTTTATAGCGCTACTTCAGATGTTTATAACACCCCCGGGTAACAAAATATGGGCTGTGCTTCAACCTTTGTTGAAACAGAGCCGACGGACTGGGTTGGGTTCAGCCTAGTCGAACTGGAAGCAGAGGGAGAGGATCTGCTCGCGTTTTCGTTTTGGTCGTTGCGGAGGAGATGAGCTCGAGTGTCGTGCGAGTTGCTGGTGCTTTCAGTTCTTTACGTTTGGTTACTCCTAGTTTGCTATTCCTTTATTCACATCCAGCTGCACATTCTTTCTAATATCCTACCTTCTGGTCTTCATATTGCTTGCATACACGGAGTACATCTCACTTCATGCCGCTCGTACCCCGATGGGGGCAACTGGGACGGCATCTTGCGTAGCGTCGTCCTGGAGACTCTCGTCCGATCGGCCGTCGCTCGAGACGTGGTGAAGCTTTGGCATCATGCCACCTGCGACGGCTGCCTGGATGATGCTGTGAACACCACGCGCGCTGAGAAAGTTGTCCTCGAGTCCGAGGAACCGCATCTGGGGGCACAGCGAGCTCGACAGCAGCTCGACCACTGGGGCGACGCTATTGTCCGTGATGATGTTGCCTCCCATGCATAAATACTTGAGGTTCTGGCAGCGGCCAGCCGACAGTGCGGTCATGATCCGCTTGAGGCCTGACTCGCCAATGTAGTTGCGACGCACATCGAGCCGAGTGAGCTTGGGGAGCGATCCGACCTTGAGCAACCACGCAATATCAACCGTGCCAACGTCTGAGAACCCATTTCCACCAAGCAGCAAGTCCTCCAAGTCGGGGCACGAGCCCTTGACGAGGGCACCGCAAAGAACATGGAGGGCGTTGCCTCGGCACGTGTTGGTGAAGACCGAGACAACGCGGAGGGACTTGAGGCGACGGCACGCGCCGAGCTCGATCGACTCGGCCAGTGACTTGACGACCTCTTCTCCGGCATTGTCATGAGAGATGTCGAGCTCGCTGCAGCCCCATGCGTGGAGCGACGGACCGGTCTCTTGCTGGTCGCACGGTTTGTGCTCGTTATAAATATTGAGGCGTTCCAGGTTGGGAAACCGACAGAGGAACGACGGGGACGCAAGACGGTACGCGGTCTGGAGCTGCTTGACTTCAACATCAAGCGAGAACACACAGCGAGGCAATACACGTGCGGCGTACTTGTTGAGCGTGAAGCAGTGGATGGTCTCGACACCGGGCAGGTACGAAAAGATGCTTCGTAGCACGTCGTCGTTTGTGACGAAGAAAGTCTCGTGGTCGTCCACCATCGTCACGTCTGAGGACACTACCATGGCGTGGGAGATCGAGCCGTTCGCGGAGAGCCGTGGGCGCTTGATCATGAGCCGGGAAACACCGAATGGGGTCGCCTTTAACGGACGTTTGCCCAGCTTGGAGGTCGAGGCCGTCTCCAGCGCCGCTCGCTTGGTCACCGCGGCCTCGTGGAAGCTGAGCGACACGAGCGACTGAAGTCGTCTCCGCAGCGTGTTGAGGTCCTTGTACTCGTGGAATGACGCGGCGCGGGAATACAGCGACAGCTCGATCCGCTTCGCGAGCGACGGCGTACGGTCGACGCCGTTCGCGTCGACATTAGCACCCGTACCGGTCGGGTCGAGTCGCTTGTTGCGTGTCATCGCAATGATACGCTGGACCATGAGTCGTCGCTCCGGAAGATCCGCGGGCGACTGCCAGTGGACGAGATCCGAGGTGTACCGGTCGGGCAGCACGCCTGGCTGGAGCGCCGTCGTCGAGTGGGTCGTTGGGCCCGTGCGCATGGCGTGGGACTGGCTCGGCACGGGGGTTGAAGTGGGCACGGCCATCGAAGGCGGCGGTGCCATCACGCGGCGGTCGTCATCACCGAGCGTCGTGTCGACGCTGAGGTTGGCCCACGGCGAGTGGGAGCTGTTAACGTCGAGCGTGCGTGGCGTCGTGCCGTCAGCGGCCGCGACGGCCGCGAGCAGCTCGGCCTTGGTGACCACGCGCGCGGTCGTGGGCGTCAGTGCGCCCTGTCCCTCGGACGAAATCTCGCGGGGTGACTCCATGCTGTGACTGACGTCTGGTCGGGATGCGGGTCGAGTTGGGAAATGCGAGACGCCAGGCGCTGTCGGGTGGGGAACCAAACCCACTCTCTCGCAAAAAACAGCAAACAAAAATATTGGAAGCCGAAGTGGCAAATGGCAGCTGGGGGAACCAATGCCGGCCCGAGTGGGATGAGTTCCACTGTTTCTCCTTTTTTCCTCCGCGTGGCCACGCCTGTTTTTTCGGTTTTTGCGCCAACGAGCGGCCGCGGACAGGAGGAGCTTTTTCGAGCGATCGGAAAGCCTGAGTGTGTTGATCGGGGTCCGACGGACAGGCGTTGGGCGGCTGTTTCGGATTTCGGTCCCGGAAAGTTGGTTCGATTTCGTTCCGTCTGATGTCTGATGCAATGCTCTGCCAGCTGGGGTCAAAGTCTATCGACTGCAGGGAAAAGCGTGGGCAGATCAGAGCCACCGAGCGAGATGGAGAATGCGGTGGAGTACGGCCACTGTGATCACCGCTGCCACGGTTTGTCGGCGCCGGGACACGGCTGTGCGATGCGATATGGCCAAGGGGGAGGGTGGGAGAAGGCCAGGTCGGCCAAACGACTCGATTTTGCCAGAGGGGGGCCAAAACTACACAAAAAAAAGATGGAAGGAGATACATACATCCCTCAGCCCAGCGGAGTAAAATACATGGGAGCATGGGGGATTGGGAGAACCCAGCAAGAGGGTCAACGGCATCTTCGCCTCCTCCACATGGTCTCTTCCTTTCGCAGATGCACAAGCATGGAAAAAGCGCAAATAATTTTCTCGGAAAGGTTTCGCCCAAAAAGTGTTCGTGTTGGTCTGATTTTTCGAAGCCATCACTCACGTCCACCTGAGACGAAATCGCCGTAGTTTACCCGGCGTGAGGGCTAGGGGCATAAGAAATCGTCGCCCACGAGATGGCTAACCTGACGACTGCACGGTCACTGGCGTAGCAACTTAGCCAACGGCTTCAAGACGTGCGTAGGTCACCTAAAGCAGGAAGAGAGACTGACATTGTACCACACCGCAGAGACTGTGGCGACGTCAACTGGCCACTGCCATGCTGCACTGATCATCGGTTAGGCGGAGCAGGTGTTGGCTATTGATTCGAGATTTCTATCAAGAATTCTGAGATCATCCAGATATTTGGCGACCTCACGGTATGCGTGACCCTGAAAGAGGCCAGCTGTGATTCAATCCCTGTGGATCCAACAGAAGGATACTATGGAGCACCATACGATTGTATCCCTGGAGTGCGACCGGCAGGGCGAGCAAACGACGTATTCTTCGCAAGCAATAGATCACTTCCCACTCGTTGCGCTTCTCGAACGCAGCCGCGTCCCATGCGAGTTTGGTCATCCATACACTCGACGTGGGAGCCGTTGGACCACGCCGTGGCGCCACCGGTGCCCCCAGACGCGATCCAAATCGATACGTACTTGAAGTTGGTAATTTATGACGATTGGTTATTTATGTTTGGACGTTCTGTGTTCATGCCCGTCCAACAGCCGTGACATCTGGGAGGGTGGGACCCCGAAAAGCAATCAAAGATCAAGACAAGCAGCCGCGGCAACAACCGGGGCACCCCGCCGGTGACCGGCCCGGTCCGCTTCCTAGCCACACGCATGGGACGTCGCCTCATCATGGGGCCATGTGAAGTTGCCTTCGTCAACCACGCCTTTGTTGGCGACATCGAGTCTGGTTTCTCACTGGGAGGGCGTGATGATAATGACTGGAGAATCTCTCTCGGAACTGAGATCAGGTGGATTCTCTTCCGCAGAGAGTACGGCTCCGACGGGATCTTGTGGGATCGATGACTGGGTGTCAGCCACCGTCAACTGACCTTATTCACACGCGCAGCGCTGTTGTGAAGTTGTTCCGCCTGCGTACCGTACATACCAGGGGCTTCGTCCCATGGTGAATTCAGTTTTGATCGGCCACCTGAGCGACTGGCGTGCGGGTTCTGAGGAGTCGTGCTGGTTTTGTTTTGTTTTTTCTGTCTTGTTGACGGCTATGGCTCCCCCGACCAAAATCATTGGGAACTAGACGTGCCTCACAATTCCGCGCCGTCGCATGCGGATGTGTTTTTGTGTTGTTGGCCATGTTGGCCTTCGCTTCGTTCCGCAGCTGCGTGTTGAGAGGAGCTCCTTCGCGTGCGCAGCCGCCCCAACGCACGCACTGCCTTTCCGCCAAGCGTCGCAGCGGGCGACTTCAACACCCGCCACCGACCGTCACAGGCGGTGATGTAGGTCGCCTCAGTACGTTCCCCATGCTTGCATCGACCATCAGCGATGGTGTGTGGGGGCGGTTATCTTCCCATCGAGAACCACACACACACCAATCGCACACTGTCACACTCGCCCAAAGCGCCCTGACGAAAATGGAATCCTCCGATCCATCCATCCACGCACGATGGCTCGAAGTCCACCCACATGGCTTGGATTGGTGGGCGGACTGGAGCGTGCACGCAGTTGCCACGTACTGTACGCTACCTACTTACGCAGAAATGGAACCGCGCACGCCCGTGCCTCTTCAGTGCCTGCGGGCAGCTATCGAACCCACCTGAGTTCTAGACACAATACGTACTGGTGAATGAAATCCCTCGAGAGAACCTTTGTGCCGTAGCCACCACTGGTGGCCCTATGGATGCGGATCTGAAGACTTGGCGGCTGGCGTCACTCGCGGCCGTCGAAGATTCGCGGACGCTGCATGTGTGGGGGGGCCCACTAGGGCGGAGGCTTCTTCAACTCTATGGGGGGAAATGAAGGACGCAGTTGCTTTGGGAGGCGTTTCTCGTCAACGGGTGGTCCATCAAACGCATGGAGAGGCGAAAATGGAACCAAGCGATCGGCAAAACAGCTGGGGCCACTTGGCTGGACAGCTCAGCAGATGGCGCGCAGCGGGTCAGCTGCGAGTCGAACCAACTCCCAACAATGGGATGCGACGTTTCACTTGAAGGGGCGAACTGGGTCGAGATGTGGAGACTCCACTGGAGTGGCCCACAACAGAGGTGGGTGCACGATGGCCTGCGGATGCATGGCCGACATTTGACAATAGGGAAGGCCACGCTGTCATCCAGCCAGTCAATACCCCCTTGCTGTTCCAGCGTTGGCGTTCGTTTTATTACCAACAGCCCATGCGAGAACACACTGGGTGTTGCTCATCGATGGGCGAGCGCGTTTTGGAACAAGAGAGAGAGAGAGCAACGCTCTGCAGTGCAGCCTTCTCTCAAGCAAGGAGATGCATAAACCCAAGGGGTGTTGGCATCTCATTTTGGAAAAGGAACACAGGTTCTAAATTGATTTGACATGCACAAAGCATGTCCTTTCCAGGGTTGAATGGTTCATGCTGGACCATATACTTCCGGTTCTTTCATCTTATAACCGGATACTATTGAATCTCTCAACCTCAACGAACGCACAACTCCATTTTACACCTTACAGTACGTGCGGAAACTGGTGTTTGACTCAGATCTGAGACATCCTTGCGAAGTGAAGGCCAGAGAGAGCTCCACAAGCGAACAAGCGAGACCTCCGGACGGCTATGCTGGCGCCTCGCTCCGCTCGGGTCGTGGTAGCCACGACGCTGCTCGTGGTGGCCGCCACCGACGCCGCCACTTGCCCTCGAACGACGACCGCGTTGACCTTTAGCTGCGAGAGCCTCTGCTTCCAGGGACGGCCCTGCGTTGCGTACGCGGCGGCCACGACCGCGACGTGCCCTGATGGACCCATGGTGGCGTGTAAGAAAAACCCCGCGAGTGGATGCACGTACGCGTGTCTCAAGTACGGCGTGGATGACTACGTCGAGAACAATATCATCGATTACTCGACGTTCACGTTCCTGATGCCGATTGGA
>JAADVY010000445.1:0-16620 GCA_023336035.1 Pythium plurisporium
CACGAATGCTTAGGATAGAGATGACCCATGTCATACCATGTCCCATTGGGCTCCATGTCGACTCGACCAGGCCGGCGTCATATCTCATGGAGTGATTGGTCACCCTGAAGAGCAGAACAGTTTGAAAAACTCGTTGAGGCGACGTGGTGAGTGGTAATAGCGGCTGACATCAGAGGGACAACTGGTGTCCGCACCGCCTACGCTTGATGGCACGGATTCGTATCACACCCAGCCGCTTCTACGGGCTCGTGAGCAGTGTGCCGCGAAGTGAGACTACGGCCTCGCCCTTGATGACCACGCGGTCGGGACGATCACTCGGCAGCTCCAAGCTCAAGTACCCACCACGCGAAGGACACGCCTGGTGCGCATACAGCGTGTTCTTCTTGAGCACCTGCGACCAGTAGCCGGCAAGCGCACAGTGGGCACTTCCCGTGACGGGATCTTCTGAGACACCGATGCACAGACCAAAGAAACGGCTCTGGAAGTCTACGTTCTTGTCATTGAGGTCCTTGGCAGAGGTGACAATGATGCCGCTAAGAAACGAGTAGCGAAAGAAAAGAGCTGTCAGCACCCACGGAAGATATTCGGTAGAAGAGCAGAAGGCAAACGTACTGAGCCTCGACCTGGTTGAGTAGACCAAAGTTGGGCGTGACGTCCGCAAACTTGTCTGTCGGAACGTGCACGAGCACGTCGGACGCTTGCGTTTGCTTGACTGCGATAAAGTCGGAGACGGTAATGTTGAGTCCCTTAGCCAGCACGTCCAGTGCGAGGTCCGACGCCGGCGGCTGCAGCGCACGCAAAGGAAAGTCCATGGTGATCCAGTTCGTGCCGTTGTGTCGTTCCAACTTGCAGACCAGCACACCGCTCAGCGTGTGGAAGTGGATCGTCGAGGTGACGGGCACGTGGCCGTCGTGGAAAAGCACAAACGCCGACGACAGCGTCCCGTGGCCACACAACTCGATCTCGGTGCCTACAAGAAATTTCCAACAGGCTCGATCATCTCGACGCCTGTATCGTGGATCGCCTCGCAGCAGAGCCATTGGAACGTACCCGGCGTGAACCACCGCAGGTCATAGCTGATGACACGCGGATGATCGTCTGCCGCCGACACGCACCGACGCGACACGTATGCTGTCGCACTTACATTCCTCTCCTTGGCGACGTGTAGCATCCACTTGTCTACGCCCGGCTTTGTGTAAAGCGACTGCGGCATGACCACCACGGCCGCTGGGTTCCCCTGAAAGATCTCGCCACTGAACGCGTCGACCTGCACGACCGCGAGCCGCCGCGCCGCCGCCGCGTCCAGCAAAAGTTCAACCCACGGGTCCCCACCAGGCCATGCACGACCGGCGACAAGCCGCGTCACGGTGAACCCACAGCGGATGACGAACCCAACACGATCCGCCTTGGCGATCATCGCGAGGCGCTGCACCTGGTGCTGCGTGGCGACCACCACGTCGTGGACGTAGTGCTGCAGCATCGCGGCCGCGAGTCGCTGGCGACGCATCGCCGGGTCGATGACCACCGAGTGGATGCACAGCGTCGTGCCGTGTGGATCGTGCTCGCGCATGGACTCGTCCGTGAGCTCGTCGCCAGCCACGAGCGTGCCGTTGACAAACCCGACGATACGGGCGTCGTCTCCAGAACGTCTCGCGACCTGGAAAAACGCATTCGCGTGGTGTGCACGGAAGCGGATCGTGTCGGGGGAGGCGGCCTCGTCGGACGGGTACGAGGCGGTCTCGAGTGCGACCACACGGTCGAGATCCTGCGGTTGGACGGGGGCGAGACGGAGTGACGGCGCCATGGCGAGGGGGGGAGGAGCTTGGGCGGTACTACACTGGGTTGGTATCGTGATGACGTTGAAGCTTCTGAGGGTGTTTAAAACACTTGATTCGCTGCCAGCGAAGTTGATGTGCGAATCCATGAGGTGGACCACATGATGACAATTTGATTTGTGCAATTCAGCTGGAATGAATTGAGAAACGAGGATGTAATTCATTTTGGGCGACTTCAAGTTCAATGGGGATCTTGTCCATCCCCGTCGCCTCCATCTCTTCCGAGAGACGAGAAGAGAGGGGGGAGATGTGTGTGCGAGGTGGTCTGTTTCCTGTTCCAACTTCTCCTCCTCGTCCTCGCCCTTCTCCTCCTCTGTTCTTCCGAGCGACACCACACACATTAACGGCACGGCCGGCACGTGTCGTCGTGTGGTGTTGACGGTGAGTTCACCAGAAGCGGATCGAACACGATGGAGGGTTGGTTTTGGGTGGGCGTGTTCGTTTGACGGTCTCATCGGATCCGCCCGACGAGAAAGTATACAGTACGCGACCATACAGTACTGAGTGCACGCGCGTAACAGCGAACTTCCGGTACAGCGGATACCTAGAGGATGGAAGATACTGAACACCAAGTGGAGCCGCACGTGAAGATCGAAAAAAATGGCTACATATCCCGTCCCTTCCACGCCGCCTTGCAAGACGCGCGCCCAGGGATGAGCTTGTTCCGCTGTATCCATGTCGCGTGGGATCCCCATGAAGAAAAGGCCGATGCGAGTGCGCACACTTCTCACGCGTCGACGCGATTCTCAATGGGCCTGTCGTTCTCGACGGATCCGGAAAAAACGGGGCGGATGGATCGCTTGATCTGAGTTGCTCGTGTGCATCCATCAGATATCCAGAGCGAGGCGGGCGATGCGTGTGTGGCTCTCTCATTGTGGGTCGCATCCTGCCGTGCCCAAGGAGGGCGTGACGCGGCGTCACGTCACTGACGCCCCAGCTCACATTCACATACTGCGGGAGAGGGAGGCTCCCTTCTCCAGAGCTGTGAGGACCAAACCATCCTGGACAACTCTTTCTCCGGACTCTGGATAATTTGTGGACGTGCGCAACCGATTCGATCCGGTGCGCTGGACTGGAAGGGATCCTGGCAGGCCAGTTTTTCGCTCCGTGCTTCAGAAATCCATTCTCTCTCCCGGTCTTTTCGAACGTGCTCCATGGCGGTGGGAGAGAAGGCAAAATAAACAAGTTTTCTCATCCATGTGGGAACGAGAGCATCTTGGTGAGCGCGGCTGGCAGTCTACCAGTGGCAGCTGCTGGCCGCATTCCAGTCGGAGGCTCGAGCTCCACGGTCCAGACCAAGTGGCGAGTGTGGCGAGCACTCCAGATGGGTCCATGCAGGTGGCCACGTCCAAGGTTGAGTTGAGCGACGGGACCATGCGGTATCATAAAGGGAATCGGACAATATCGTTTAGGGTTGGTGCTTGTCAGAGAACACGACCAACCCACAAGAAAAGAGATTTCTTTCGGGTGTGGGAGTCTGTTGTCTTCAGTACAGTACAGTAGAAGAGAAAACAGCCGCAAAGGATTGGGGACCACCCCACGCTAATTTCCCAGTATGCAATCATCCCCCGCGACCCTGTCCCAGGTTCGTTAGTTGACGGCCGCCACTATGTCCCATCGTGTCGACGCCAGCTGGTATGAAGGCACAAGAGACCTGTCCATGGCTGGTGACGCCAGCCTCAATCCCGTGGCCCGTAGATCGTGGGCCGGACCCGCCGAGCCTTTGAGGCCAGTGGGAAGAATGCAAGCTAATGATCTCCCCCCCACTCCCAACCTCTGCATCCAATCCACTCACGGGAGAGAAATCGGCCACTATCAAGCTTGAACTTTTGACATGCCAACACTAGAATTGAGCGTCTAGGTTCGTTCGAGGGCGAGTGGAACTCGGGAGATGCCAGGCGGACAAGATCAGGAACAGAACATACTGCTGTTGCAGATGGACACTTTAACGGACGAGAGTTTACACCAGCCGGACGGGGGAGGGGGGGGGGAACTCCCCCGGGGGAGCGATCGCGGGCCAGCTGCTCCATTTTGGTCGGCATTCTGATGCATCCGTCCGCTCCTTCGAAATGGCCAAATCCAACGGCGATGGATACATTTTGGACCTTACCTGTCGTCATCTTGTGGCAACTTCAAGCACACTGGATTCTCAGTCATGGTGCTGTTGTCGTCGCGTTGTCAATGAAGTGGGCAAGCAAGAACGACCTCATCACTTTTCTGGTCTGTCGCGACTTGCGATCAGGGTCCGACTCTCTCCCTCTCAACACTGACTCCTTCCCTTAAATTTGGAGGCTCGTCTGACCTGATTCATGCGCCAGCTGGTGTGCGAATTGGACAAAAACGTTCCACAGGAAAATGTCCAATCACAACGATACTACGCGTGGATTGGTTGATTTTTATTCTCCATTTTACGACGTGACAACATCTGTGACGGCGGTTTTGTGGTCTGCAAATCGCCAGGAAATGGGCAGGCAATCGTGGTCTTTTTTCTTGTCGTTGTTGGCGTGGGTTTTTGAGACGTTCTCTAGAATCCCAGCGAATGTTTCTGTGCATGGCGTTTCCTCTCGGCAACAAGGCGTTGAGCCTTTGGATAATATGCTACATTATGTAGTGCCCAACCCGGGATATTCGACCAGCTCTGCTACACCGCTGCATGCTGCATGGTACGATGAAGTCGCGACATCTTTTCGACCGACAAGATCATTTCGCTCCCAGTCTGCTCTCTTCCCTTGAAAGACGGACGGATCTGTAAAAGAAACTGAAATTTCGGGAGAGAGTCCAGTGACATTTTGATTTTCGGCCATACAAACGCTGTTTATTGGCGCGAATCGGTCGGTCGGTATTGCGTTTGGTCGGTCGGAAAACTACGTGCAGCTGGCTCGTCTTCTGGTGTCTTATCAGGGTTTTTGGTTGTTCTCGAATAAGAAGACGGCCCGGAAAGGCAAAGCCGGAGAGTTAGGGCTCTTCGTGACAAGACGGACCAGGACGCTTGGACGCTGGCATCCACAGCCATCGCTCTTTTGGTTCACATGTAGACAAGGGCTCGGTGAACCGGACACCCTCGCGGGGTCGGGGTCTTGTCCTCACCCCAGAGCAAAGAGGGAGAGAGTGTCATGGGTCGGGTCGTGTTTTTTTCCTTTCTTGCAGCCGCGTCCGGTCCAACAACGCCTCGCTCGGGTTTTCCTTCAGGTTCTCGTCTTTCTCTTGTTGAGCACACTCCCCCACCTCCTCCTCTCCTCCCCTTTGCTCCTCCCTCTTTCGAGAGGGTACCAGCTGCTGGCCGAGCCATTTGTCATTCCCCATTTGGCATCCTTCGGCGCAAGCGACCGACGAGACGCGATCTTCGACCACCTCACACATTTCCCAACATCCACACACGACCACCATGCTCGCACCTCCAAACGACTTTGGCTACTCGCCCGCGACCCACCACCACGCGATGGGCGGCTACGACCAGCAGCACCACCACAGCGGCGAGCGCCCGAAGCTTTTTCTCGACAACCACAACGGGCAGCACGGCATGCACAACGGCGGCATGCACCACCCTGGCATGGGCGACTTCCAACACATGGTCGGCCACGGCGGCCACGCCGCGATGACGCCGCAGCACCACCACCAGGGCGGCGACTTTGACCACGAGCCGCTTATGATGAACATGCACAACCCACAGAGCCACTTTTACCCACCGCTCGGCCAGCAAATGCTCCACGTCTCGACCGACTACGCGAGCTCGATGGACGGTACGACGCCGTCTGCGCGTACCGGCAGCGCCGGCTCCAAGCGCTCGCGCGAGGACCTCAACCTCAAGGAGAAGAAGCGCATGTTCAAGCTCAACGACCGCATCAACCAGCTCAAGACGCTGCTCGACGAGGCCGGTGTGCAGTCCAAGAAGAACAAGCAGTCAATCCTCGACAACACGTTCCACTACGTGGGTATGCTGCGCAGCAACCTGCTCATCGCCAAGCAGAAGGCCGAGCGTGCCGAGAAGCAGGCCGAGCTGTTCCGTCAGCAGAAGGGCGGCCACGGCGCGAACGACGCCGACGTCATGTACAAGCGCTGCTTCATGCAGTCGTCGACGCCACGCCTGCTTGTGGACGCTGAGCTCGAACCCATCACGTTCAACCAGGCATTCCAGCACTACACAGGGCTGAGCGAGGACGCGCTCAAGAACGGCAAGTCGCTCTCACTCCGGTCCTCTCTCTGCATGGACGCTGCCAAGCTCGATACGATTCTCAAGATTGTCAAGGAAGGCAAGCCCATGGGCACGGTCGTGCAGGCGCGTTCGGCCTCGGGCGTCTCGTCGATCACGCTCATGGCGTCGCCCATGGCCGACGAGTCGGGTAACATCACGACGATCGAGTTCAGCCTTATCCCGCTCGAGATCTCGTCCAACCTGTCGACGCCGCCGTTCCACAACGGCGTGAAGAACGAGACCCAAGAGACCAGCCCGTCGGGCGTGGAGCTCGAGTTGTAAGCAGCAGAGGACCATGGGCGATGTACCATATATTATATTCTCCCTCACGAAGCATCCGTCCTCTCCTCTTCCTGCGTCCGCCATTCCCGCCGCCACTCCCAGTGAGCGAGACCCCCGCATACCCACCTCAAGCATCACACTAGTATTTGTTCCAAGACGAAGAGGACCGGAACGAGATCGAGCGAAAGAAGAAGACGCCCATGGAAAACATTTATTTTACTCATAGACACCACCCACCCCACGCCTCCTGCACTGCAGAGCTGTAACCTAAAAAGAAAAAAAAGCATGCACCACCGACGCCGATCTTCTCTAGATTGATGCCTCCTTGTCTAGGGTCCATATCCCGCCGCCAGCCGTGTGGACACGAGCCATGAGGCATGACCCGCGATCTCCACATGGATTTCAGAGGGGGGCTGGGGTTCGTGGCCTTGTCGTCATCGTGATGGCTGCGTCGCACGGTTCATGTCTCGGCGACTGGCCTCATGGGCTATCCACCAGTGGACCACCTCGCGATCAAGCAAGCAAAAACCTAGAGACCATTTTCGCTCAACCTGTCGACGTTGACACCGATGCAGCCTGACGTGGACCCGAAAAAAACACGCACGCCGATGACACGAAAAAAAAGGTGAAAAAGAAAACAGAATCAAAATCGTTTGTCGCAGTGTCGTATTTCCTGATTGTTTTCTTTTAGTGGATGGTCACCCGGGTTCGTGAGCGCCAACGGCCACAGAACCACAGAGAGCCA
Source organism: Pythium plurisporium (assembly GCA_023336035.1). Classification (NCBI taxonomy): domain Eukaryota; phylum Oomycota; class Peronosporomycetes; order Pythiales; family Pythiaceae; genus Pythium; species Pythium plurisporium. Next base: position 7,055 of record JAADVY010000445.1, read on the forward strand.
GAACTCAGGGCAACTCAAAGTTTCCCCAGCAGCACGACTTGGCGGGAAAAAGTGGGGAATGTATCTGAGACGAGTTTCGGGTATGGGAGAGGAAACGGAAGAGAAACTCGATGGATAAGAAAATAATGGGCGCACACTCCCGGCACAGTCCAGTATGGTCCAGATCCATGTACAGGAGGGAACGGGTCCATTGCAGATGTGTCAAGTCGTCAAGCGAGCACGATGACGTGTGGTACGCTGGAAGGTCCCCGGTGAGCGCGTTGGTCCATGGAACCCACTGTGTTGGGCCACTCTTGCACTCAAGGGTCGTGCTGGCTTGGCAAACAGCAAACACCAGTACACGAGGGTATCGATCGAGAGATGAAAACAATTTTATACAGTTGTTTATTCCATCACCCTGTCGGGCTTCCCCATACAGGCAATACTGTGCTGTGGCGTATGCAGTCACTCCTCTGGCAGGGAGCCTCAAGTGCCACCATGAACGTGAAGCGATGCTTCAACGTGGATGATGATGCCGAGAAAGCAAAATCACGAAAAACCTTTTCAAATTATTATTTTGAGTTTTGTGAGTCCACCTAGAAATGGCACAGCCAATGGATTTATATAACATATAACCTTTGAAAACCAAATTAATGAAGCTAACCGGACATGTCAGGCGACTGCCATCATTCCTGAAACGGAACGTTGGTGACATGGCTTCATCCCAGGTGAGCTCTCTACATCTCATCTCATTCTTCTTTCCTCCTCAACACGCGTACACCATTCTTCCTCCGATGGACTCGTCGACAACTCGCTCTCCATACCATGCGTGGAACACGGTCACCATTGTCCACACGACGGCAGCGACGGGCGTGTTGGCTCTAGGCGCGTCGGTTCTTCTCCTGCCCAAGGGAACGCACACGCATCGTCTTCTCGGACGCGTGTGGTCGGCGTCGATGCTCGTGACGTGTCTATCCTCGTACGGTATCCGCACCAACAATGGCAACTTCTCGTGGATCCACGGTCTCTCGACGTGGACACTGTTCTGCGTCGGCGCTGGGATCCACAGCATCCGCTCCAAGCCTCGCAACTTGCAGCGCCACATCCGCTTCATGCGTGGCTCGTACATCGGTGCGGTCGGCGCCGGTGTCTTTGCCGTCTTCTCACCCGGACGACTGCTCTTTGATGAGCTCTTTGCGAGTGGCACGAGCGCCACCGACTCGATCTATCAGCCACGGGTCTAGGCATATACTCGAAGTATGCTACTATGCATAGCCATCTATTGTCATGCTTTCTCCCGTTATGGACTGAAAAAAAGATTTATTGCTGAGCCTCCCACATCAGTAGGTGGAAGCGTGCATCGTGTGGCACTATGTACGTGTGTGCCTCCAGTAGTACACCCACTTCGGCGTGGCCCTCCGTGTCCGCAATCTGTGATGCGCGCATCTCCTGGATCTCGCACAACATGGCTCGGGCTTGCCGTCACACCACTCTTACAGTGATACTTCTCTGTTGGCCTGTTCTGTCCGGCTTGCTCATAGTAGTTCACCTCTTCGTCATCAGGATCCACAGTTCCATGCTCCTCCGCACACTCTGCCCAGATGACTACCACCGACGTCTCGCTCTGCCCTGCTGGCTCGGCGGGGTCTCCGAGTCGCTAACCTCTGCAGCGTATAGCGTGGCGCGACCTCATTTATCTATCTTACGTGGTCCACGCTAATTGTCGGCTGATTGCTGTATCTACGTGCGTCATCCCCGCATCTCACCTGTGAGCCGAACCTAACCATCGCCCACACCTGCAGTTCGAATCGTTTCCCGCCGGTCGACAACCAAGCATGGAAGACGAGCTGATCGCGCAGCGCGACGCCGCGATCGCCGTGACCAAGGAGCTCCAGCGGCAGCTGCAGCAGCACCGCGACGTCGTCGAGCGCACGATCGAGCGGCGTGCGCTCAACGCCGAGCGGCTGCGGTTCCACGCCGAGGAGCAATTGCGGCGCACGCAGGAGGCGCGCGAGTGGGAGGCCACCATGTGCTCGCGGCTGCTGTATCTGTCGCTGTTTGGTGGCGCGTGTGGTGCGGTTGCTGGCTGGCTCGGTGGGCTCGTCGTGTTTCTCGCGTTCGCGCAGCCGCTCATGGGCTTTCTCATGGTGCTGCCCGGCATGGCGTGTGGCTCGCTGCTGGGCCTCGCGATCGCCAAGGTTCGTACCCCACAAGCTGTGGGACAATGTGTGTGTGTGTGGTAGAGACTGATGAGGGCATCCATTTTGTGGGGGGGCGAGTATAGACGCGGATCCAATTGGAGAACAGTCGGCGCCAGGCCAAGCGGCGTCGGTCGTCGCGTCATGTCGAAGTGGAGATGGCTGTAAATGGCTCGGTGGACAGCACGACAGATTCGCTAGATCCACTGAGCGGGGTCTCGACCAGTGTGCTGGACGAGACGGCTGCTGCGGCCGCCGCCGAGGAGCAGGCCGCGCTTTCGCCGCGCAGCCAACAGGCCGCAACGCAGGGAAATAGCCGCACTTGGCTGGGGCTTGGGTGGTCGGTCGCGACCACGACCTGGCGCACGTCGCGGGATCTCGCGAGTGGGCTGTACCACTCGACCGGCTATGTACGTGGTGTACTGGCCTCCTCCCCTACGGCGGCCTCGGGCCAAGAAAACACGAATTCGAAAAAGACGCAGTAAGACCCCCACACTCCATCAAGACTTTCATTATGTATTGACACTCCGATTGTTGCCTCGCCTTCAAACCCATAGGGATTCCTCTCCATAGGTAGCCAGTAGTACCCACACAAAGTCTCGGGGGCTGCAGTCGATCACGACGGCCGCATAGAGCAGCTCGTGGCCTCTATGACGTACTCGCTGTCGCGGCGCGTGGCAATCGGCTCGGCTTGGATCAAATCGAGCTTCTCCGAGTCACTCAGCCCAAGAGCATAGTGGAGAGACGCTTCACGGGTTGCCGCAGCGTTGCGCAACGAGCAGCCCACCACTTCTCGCTTCGGGCTCGGGCTCTTCGTCGTCCGAGACGACGCCGTCGCTCTCGCACTCGAGCCGCTCACCCACGGTCTCGGTCGTAGGAACTCGCTTGGCCGACGGCATCGTTGGAGGGGCGGGAGATGACCCATTTATACGTGGTTACAACAGAGATTCGCCAGTTGAGACTCTCAACGGGTGGATCCTTGCGGCTCAATTGGGAGCAAAGACCTCAAGTTGAAGTGGACGAGATCGCCTGGTGTGGCCCACATCTATTTATGTGCCACTCGTGTGGTGTAGTGACCCCAGCTTCATGTGGTCATGTCAAACCCCTTCGTATGACGGTGTCGCTCTTCTGGCCGCGGCGGCGTCTCCATGGCGTGCTGACCGCCACACGAAGCGACGCCACCGACACGCTGTGGCTGGCGGGGTTTCGCGTCGGTGGATGCGCCGTCTGTGTGGTCGATATCACGACCGGTACGTTTGGTATCATGCTCCTCAACGACTCCGCTCGTATCCGTCGGTCACTGAGTGTTTGTGGGCTTGTGGGCAAGCAGATCGCTCCTCGATTTCCCGTGGGCTTGATGTAGTCGGTATCTGTCGTTCGTCGTCGCATGGCCGTGGTGGTGCGAAGGACGCGAAGCTGCTGGTGGTCGAGTACACGCCCCACCGCAATGCCGACGTGCTGGATGAGGCACTTCACTGGATCGGCAGTGGCTCCTCGCAACCTGGCGTCGTCGTGCTGTACGACCCCGCTCAGTTCGCAGGTGGGCTTGTGCGCTGCGGCATGGACTCAGTGTCCCCAGCGTCTCCACTCCATGCGCCTCTGCAACAGGTAGGGTGACCTGCGCTCTCGCATCCTCCCCCGTTTTGCAGAGGTTACTGACCGGCAGTGCCTTTGATTTGCGGTAGCTACAACTCTACTTTCAGTCGAAGGCGTCACCATCAGCGCATGACTCAGGAAGCGTAGTTAGCAGAGGTATATGGGTTGCATTGGCCGATTAGATGGACGGGGGGCAGCTGACGCGTCGTCATTCTCATCACAGCATTCGAGACGCCTGCGTACTATGCGATTGCCGTGCCGTTTGCTGCTGCCAACACGATGTGGCAGCACACAATGGTTGCAGTACTGTCAGCCCCGCTGTTAAAAAGACTCCTTATCGGACGCGGCGAAGCGCTGAAGGTACGAGAACCTGTGCCGACTGGAGTTGACCATCCGGCTAACAGCCAGCTCGCAGGACTATTCTCAATGTCTGACCGTCTGTCTCCATCGAGTGTCGAATATCCTCACGTTCCCGTCTCAAATCCAAGCTCGATACCGTCGACATGCTGGCAGTGAGTGCTGCCCACCTTTATATATCGCTCGGTTTGTGGCACCCTCTGGACTAATGAGGTGCATGTTTGCCATTCATTTAGGTGCCACTTACACCGAACTCGCTGATTTTATGGTGTACCTGCTTCTCGACTATGCCCTGGGTCTTCTCTTCGCCACGTTCATGGCAACGACGATTCTTCCCGCGGCCCAGCAGGCGGATATGTACGTTTAACCGTTGCAATACGTGCAAAACCGAAGGCTGACCGACTTCTTTTGCGTGTAGCACTCCGTTGACTTTCCTTGACGGTCTACGAGAGCATGTCGTCTGGCTCATGGATGCCCCTGCTGGCTTCAAGGTGCATTCTTTGATTGTCGCACGGTCTTCGGTTTCGAGGCATCTGACAGCGTTTCCTCATGTTCAGCTAAATGATCGCTTGGCGGCGATCCTCGGCAATGGCATACTCATGTGGCTCGATTTCTGGGAGTTCTTGTTCAATTCTGTGACCACCAGCTCGGCGTGGGAGATCGCGACGTCGTCAAGTGTGTTGAGCACTATGGCCCTCCGGAGCTGTCGACACGCAGGACTGACGTTGCAGCTGAGTGCGGTTGCCGATGCCGTGTGGCTGCTGACGTGGAACTCGTATTGGGTGTTCTTGTACTTCACCAAGCTCAACGCGATGCAGCTCCGCCTACTTTCGTCCCTGTGGAAGCTCTTTCTCGGCAAGAAGAACAATGTTCTTCGAAATCGCGTAGACTCATGTGAATACGACGTGAACCAGGTGAGTTTGCGATCTCTTAGGATAAGCACATGTCTGTTCATTGATCACGGCCCTGCCTATTCTGTGTCATGCAATCCAGCTTCTGTTGGGAACATTGCTCTTCACGATCCTCGTGTTCCTCGTCACCACGAACGCCGTCTTCTTCGTTTTCTTTGGGATAGTGCGCTTCGGAGTATGGGTCGCATCGGCTGCACTCTGGATTCCAATTGCCTTGCTTCGAGGACTACCACTGATCTCGCTTCTCCACCGGCTCCTCAAGCCTGGCGAGTACACAGCTTCCCTCAGCATCGAAACAGCCGGCAATCTCCCTGCCACCGATTCTGTTACTGTCGAAGACATTAGCCCCGGACGCCGTCGCGAGCGAGACGCGATTGATCAAGCAACGGTTGGGGAGTTCTTTCAACAGCGATCTGAGACGGTGACGAACCACTCGACAGTGATCTTCCGTGTGATCACAAGATCCAGCAGTCTAGGACAACGCTTCCACCGGTGCGTGTGATCCCGTTTGTGTGGCCGGTTTCGAACGTCCCAGCGTTTGGTTATGATCAAACCCACTGAATTTGTTTTGGTGTGTAGACTTCAGGCATACCAGGCTCAATTACTGCGATCGTACAACGGTTCAGCAGTCGTCAACTCGTGTCTCTTCGGGGCGGAGCTCGCGCCAGTCGATAGCTCCATGTTGTTCCGCACAATGACCCTGAACACCCCGACAGCTTCAGTCGCCTCTGGCAACAAACGCAAACAGGAGTGAGACTGAGACTCACTGTCATGTAGCGATCGATTCGCAATCGGCAGGCATTATTATACCGCCAATTATTGATCGCGATCCAATAATGGAGTATCCGGCGTATCCACGTAGCCATTTCTTGGGTACAGTGTACCCGATCGACCATCACTCTGACGAGCCAGCTGCTCCATTTTGCGCGAAAACTGACCAATCGCAGACCGTGTTCAGTCCATCACGACAGCACGATCCACGTTTAGAGTGTCGCATAAACGATCCACCGGCCCATTTCAGCATTTTCAGTTGCAGCAGCCGTTGGATCCCCTATCACCTACCTCTCTATTCGTATCCCGTACAGCCTCCAGTTGCAGCTGACTGTTACACTCTCATCCCCATTTCAAGCCATTTCCTGTTCGATAAACCTGATTCGGCCGGTCAATGCTCACCTGTCACAACCAATATCTACCCACATAAAAGCCAACTATTATCCGACTTTGGTCATGACATCAATGGTCCAAAGGGAAGTGACGTGGGGGGACCCTGTCGAATCCGATTGGACACTCCTGCTGCACTTCTTTGATCAGGGAGAAACCACGTGCCTCCGACGCGTCGCGGGTCCCCTCGTCCGTGAGAATCGAACAAGCCCCACGCGACGCACTCTCCATACGTAACCAAGATCGAGGATGGCCGCCGCGCAGGTGAAGCAGCGTACCCCCGCCAAGCCCGTCGAGGAGAACGAGATCGAGGACCTCGTGCCGACGGCCGAGACCATGAAGGACACGGAGACGGCGCCATCGTTCCACTGGGGCGAGGTCGTGTGGTACAATGTGATCGTGCTCTCCGTGTGGCACATTGGCGCCGTGTACGCGCTGTTGTGCGTGATCCCCAAGGCGTCGCTCGCGCAGATCGCCGTGCTCTGGATCGCGTTGTGGTTCATGTCGGGACTCGGCATCACGGCCGGCGCGCACCGCCTCTGGGCGCACCGCAGCTACTCGGCCAAGGCGCCGCTTCGATTCTTCCTCATGCTGTGCAACTCGATGGCGTTCCAGGGAAGCATCTTCGAGTGGTCCCGTGACCACCGCGTGCACCACAAAGGCTCGGACACGACCGCGGACCCGCACAACTCGGGCCGTGGCTTTTTCTTTGCGCACATGGGCTGGGTCATGGTCCGCAAGCACCCGAACGTGCGCAAGGCCGGCGCCAAGCTCAACTACGACGATCTGCTTCGCGATCCGTTTGTGACCTTTCAGATGAACTACTACATCTGGACCGTGCTGGCCATGTGCTACGCGTTCCCGACGTTTGTCGGCCACCTAATGGGCAACGCCTGGGCGGGCTTCTGGATCGGTGGCATCTTCCGTCACGTGTGGGTGCTGCACATGACTTGGTGCGTCAACAGCGTCGCGCACTTTTTCGGTTACAAGCCGTACGACCGTAACATCGCGGCCGTCGAGAACCTCATTGTCAGCATCGGCGCCATCGGCGAGGGCTACCACAACTACCAGTACGTTCCTTCTATCTCTATCGGTATCTAGGCGATGACAACTGACAGATCGCTTGTGTTTCCCCATTAGCCACAAGTACCCGGCGGACTATGCGACGAGCGAGTGGGGCATCACCTCGGGCCAGTGGAACCCGACCAAGCTCTTCATCGACACGTGTGCGGTCCTCGGTCTCGCGAGCGACCTCAAGCGCAGCCGCACGGCTGCGGCCACGCGCGAGCGTCTCGCCATCAAGGTCCACGAGGAACGTCTCAAGGCCGGCGTGCAGGCGCAGCTCTCCGGTGTCGACTCGTTCATCGGTCGCCTCTTCTTTGGCCGCTCGGAGGAGCAGATCTTCTAGGCTCGACTGGAAACGTTGCATGTTTGTACGGTACACTTCGCACGCATCGTTGCCGTAATGTAGAGGACCATGATCGTGATGACTTTGAACTTTTCATTGTCTTTTGAGACCTTGATGGTCGACGCCATACGCATGCCCCCCCACAAGATTCACGACGGAGTCTTGTTAGGCCGTGAGTGTAACCTTCATTGAATGGAGCTTCCACCATGGAAGCTGAGGGGATGACGTTTGGTCCCGAGCCAACACAGAGCCTTCAACGTGAGCTCTCCATCGGATCGTCGCTTGTCTCTATCACAGGAGTTCAAGACACGAAAAGATCGCTCGTTCGCATGATGCACGCCCAGCCACCACACACTTTCGTCATCATCACTCACTTGCAGCAGGTACGTCGTAACTCTGCAACGGATACGTTGTTGGGGTACAGTGGTGTGATAACCACCGTATCCGCCCACACACACATTCTTGTGGCGTACCCTCCCAACTACCTTCCCCGACATAACAATACACTCAACTTCCACATCATGTGCACCACACGAGATTTCCATTGTGCAAACACAATCCCCATGGAGATCCACCGTCACCAAAGGGAAACCTCGTCACTCTTCTTCTCTCGCCATTGATCCCATGTTCGCTGCTCGCCGCCTACTCGCCTCGCACTCACTCTCTGCCTCGTCTGCCGTGCGGTCATTTGCGTCGTCGTCATCCGCGGCGCTCGCGGCGCTGAAAGGCGGCAATTTCCTCTCCACCAAGCAGCTCTCGAGCGGCGAGTTCCAGGCGCTCGTGGACCAGGCGATCGCGTACAAGCAGCTCTACAGCGACCCAGCGACCAAGGCGACGACACCCAAGCCACTCGCCGGCGAGATCTGCTCGATGATCTTCCAGAAGCGCAGCACGCGCACGCGGATCTCGAGCGAAGTGGGCATGCACTTGCTCGGCGGCAAGGCGTTGTTCCTCTCGTCGGACGACATCCAGCTCGGCGTGAACGAGTCGCTCAAGGACACGGCGCTTGTGCTCTCGCGGTTCAACTCGGTGATTCTCGCGCGCGTGTACGCGCAGAGCGACGTCGAGGAGCTCGCGGCTCTCGCGTCCGTGCCCGTGATCAATGCGCTGTCGGACAAGTACCACCCGCTGCAAGCGCTCGCGGATTACATGACCGTGAAGGAGCATTTCGGGACGCTCGACAAGCTCACGTTCGCGTGGGTCGGCGACGGCAACAATGTGCTCCACGACTACATGCTCGCGGCCCCCAAGGTCGGTGCGAACGTGCGGATCGCGACCCCGACGGGGTACGAACCCGACGCGGACGTCGTGGCCGAGACCCAGCGGCTGGCCAAGGTGCGTCTATTTGAGTGGTGGATGATGGTTTAAGGCTAGATCTGACATCAGCTGGTGTGGATATGTGTGAGTAGGAGCATGGTACGTCGGTGTTCTTGACGACTGACCCCGTGGAGGCCGTCAAGGGTGCGAATGTTGTCGCGACGGACACGTGGATCAGCATGGGCCAAGAGGATGAGAAGAAGGAACGTCTCGCGAGCTTTGCTGGGTACCAAGTGACCAAGAAGATGCTGCAAAATGCGGCTTCGGACCACATCTTTTTGCACTGCCTACCGCGTCACAATGAGGAGGTGGACGACAAAGTGTTCTACTCGTCCAAGTCCCTCGTGTTTGACGAGGCCGAGAATCGACTCTGGACGGTCATGGCTGTGTACGCCGCTTTGCTGGGCAAATTTTAGAACGCAAACCGTGCAGTCGGCCATTTTCAAACAAGCGAATTTATCGTAACTTTTCATTCAGTGGTGGAAGTAGCCGTCGTTTCAACTTGGTGCTGTGTGTCAGGTGAGATAAAAATCGATCCTTTCGAAAAAAAAGGCACACGAAGCGTCGGGTGTTTCACGCAGGGATAAGGAGGCGCTTTGTGCGTTGAGCGAGGCGACGCTTGACGACAGGGGGGGGGGG